>OX371224.1:275137437-275212251 GCA_947310385.1 Nephrotoma appendiculata
CACAATCAACTTCCCAACCACCCCATACTTTTCCTTTTCATTAACGCTGGATTGCGGATAAATTTAAATTTTTGGCTGATTCTTACAAATTTTCCATCTATTATCAAAAATTCAAATTTATTCCGCGATTTAGCGTTAATGGAAAGAAAAATTATGAGGTGGTTGGGAAGTTGATTGTGTATAAGTAAGTGTCGATTATTATAGTCGTTGTCACGCAGATTGAATACTTAAAATAGACCAATGTACAGAACAATCACAATAAAACAACAAAGTGAATTATTAAAACCCAAACGATAATTTAAGAATAGTATTGTATTTTTTCGATTTACACGGTTTTTCATACAAAAATCGCATATTCGATTTTCGGATTTACACGATTTTCTGCGGAGCCAATCTACCGTGTAAATCAGGAGATGGCTGTACGTTTATACATAGATATGTTAATATATATTTTACACTAGCACTATTTTTTTACACATATTTCATTCATCACCTTAAATAACGATTTTATAGCAATTTTTTAATTATTTTCCTTTTCGATAATATAACTCACTTTCTGTTCACAAATCCGCCTTTTGATGCAATAATCTCTCCAAAATTTTACATAACAAAAACTTGATATAAAAGAAATACCCAGCACTATCTAATTTTTGCCTAATTTTTCTAATAATTGTTCACTTTTAGATACATTTTCTGTTAATACACCACAAAAAACACAAAAATTGTAGGTCATCTGTTCACCATGGCAATATTTAAACAACTAATCTCTGAAAGTTACTGAACGCAGTGATTCTCGGATTGTGTATAAATACGTTTATTAGATTAATGAATTTATTTACTGAACACATGAACATGATTATTACTTGATGTACACTTTCAACGATTCGGACAATTTATACGAAATATCAATTAATAGATTTATAATAATAGAGAATTGGTTTATACAATAATGTCTATCGTACTAATAAGTTCATAAATATATTTATTGAGATGTTAACTACTTTATTAAAATTACATATTTCTTTTCTCGTTATACACAAAATATAGAGACATATTCACTCTAGATGAGTAACAATCTCTCATTAAATAAATGTATGACCTTATTTTACGATATTAATAAACCAATTCATAATTTTTAAAATTTTATTGATTGATATTTTAAATCTATTTTCTGCGTCGTTGAACGTTCAATTAATTAATATTTTCAATTTTACTGTTGAATCCAATACACAATTCTGGGATCATGGGCTTCGATAATTTTCAGAGAAGTAAAAAAAATGGCAAGATACGAAAAATGCCATCGCTAAGATCTGTAATAATCTGTTAAAGTGATCGGATAGTAAACATGCAATAGAAGTGCTAAGACGTCAACTTTTATTCTGAATGCTTTTAGGAATTCAGTGTAATATGAAGATAGCGAAGAATGCGTTACAATAAATTAATTTTTCAATTCTTCTTTGTTTTTTAATTGCCAATTTGCCAAGTTTCCGAATTTATTAAAATGGGCACTTTCACGGCACCCAACAGTTGGGAACGTGTTGCGTAAAATCAACAGACAACATTATGAAAATGTTTAGAACTATAAAATTTTCAAATCAAATGGGCAATGGTTTTACTAATCATGATGTGAATCATGGGGATCTGATAGCGCTCAATGTTTATGTCTGAGAAATATTATTGTTAGCAACTTGTGGCACACAAAATATTAATTAGGCTGTGGGCCAATAGTCGGGTAAAAGTCACTTTTAAGTAAATTTTTCGGTAAATTCATCTATTTGTCAAAAACTCTATGGCAAACTGATCGAAAAATCTGTTTAAATCCGATTTTTACCATAGTTAACGATTTACCCGACTATTGCCCGCACCTTCAGCATGAAAATATTCCAAACATGATGTATCTTGGAAATTTTACCACTTACTAACAAAAGATGGCTACTTCAATCAATATCTGGGACAAATATTATAGAGTATTATATATGTCCTGTGGCCCTATTCTGTCTTTCCCTGGGAATAGGGAATTGGGAAAAATATTTTCATAAATTGATTAAATTGTATTTTTCTGGCCTACTGAAAGAAAAAGTTTAGTGCAAAAATTTTCAAAACTAAATGAATTGGGAAACTTTTTGTTCCACAAAATTTTTATTGAGAAAAATATTTTCCCATTTCACTTTGCTTCAAAAATATTAACACCAAACGTGTTTCCTCAGTAGGCCAGAAAAATACAATTTGGACAAAAATGCTATGAAAATATTATTCCCAATTCCCTATTCCCAGGGAAAACCAGAATAGGGCCACTGGAGTAAAGTCAAATCATTGATCTTCTTAATTTTTGGAATTATACGAGTATACTTAAAGATTTCTGACCTTCAGGTTTGGCTCCTTAGACATTTAACATTAATAAGAAAGGTGTATTAGAGAGACATGCGAAGGTAATATTATGAATATTTTTAAGCTTAGACTAGATGAAGCGAATGATCGGCGAATTTTGGTGTTGTGTAAAGTTCGGCCGTTTGTAAGGTTTTACATAATGAAACTAACTTTCACATAAGTAAGTTAATCTTTGATACGAAATTTTCATTTCGCACTATCGTGTTGATACGAATTTTTTTAAAATGTTCCGTTAGTTTATTCGTTTGTTGTTGGCCCAAACTAGATTCGGTGTTTTGTGTTAAGCTGCAGAAGTTTCAGGCACCAAAAAATTCACTCCTCCATCCTTTAAAAGTTTATCCAGTGGTTTTTTTTACAATGTGTGCAATATTTTTGAGTGTAATTATTTCGGGGCGGTTTGTATAGCGTGAAATTATGGGTTTGGGGTTGTAGGTATGTAGGTATGTAGGTTGCCTATTGTTGCCATTGCTGTGTGTTTCTTATTTGTTGTTGGAAAGGGTTAGGCTAGATATGTGACACATTTGTTAAAATTTATTATTGTAACGAACCCATTCATTGCGTGTACACAATTTTTTAAATGGTTTTCGAACATTACAGTTTAATAACTATTTAATAAAATACGTCATAATAGTTATAAATAAATTAATTACTTGAAGAAACGAAATTACAAAATTTTACATTAACGTATGAATGATTCATAAATTCTAATAAAAAAAAGTTTATCTATTTTTTTGGATATTTTACTTTTAATAAAATAGTTCATAGATTTGTAAAAAAGTTAATAAATTGAAAAGAAATTTTTTTAAATTTTATCAACAAACGGGAAAACTACTGAATCTATTTTAACAAACAGCCATTTATTACATTAATAAACACATTGTAAAATGATAAACAGCATTTTCTACTATTTCTTTGTGATAAAGAATTAATTCATGTATTTTATGAATTATTCTAGTAAAAAATTTACGGCTATGGTATTCAACTGGAGCGAAACTACTTCTATCGCCAAAAATTAATTTGTAAAGCTCAATTAAAAATTTTACTTTGAAAATACATAAAATTAAATACAATATGCAAATACCTTCAAGAATTTTGAACATATATTCATTTCGTTTGATTTTCGAAACTTTTTCATTTTTCATAAAGACTTTACGTGGTATGTGACACAATTCACTGGCTTTTACAGCATTATATATTTTGTTATGTTTTTTTTTGCCAAATTTGCCCCACCTCTGTTTTATTTCGGTACAGCTTACTGCATGAAGAAGTGGTTCTCTGTAATGATATGAATTAATTAACTATAATCATAATTTACTATATTTAGCACGGTATGCTTGCCTGTTAATGTGAATAAGGCAGCCTTGCAAGTGCAAATGCATTCCCAAGAGGAGCAAATATTATATATATTGGAAAGCTTCACCTCATGTGGCATTGCCACCATGGAAGATGCTCGAATTACAAATCCAATTATTTCATAATTGGATGGTGGAGCCGCCAAAATATTCAACAATTTTTAAAAATGATAAAGTCATTTTATTTAATGCGAGCATTCCAGACACAGAGCTAAAAGTTTGAAACACAAAATAAAATGTTAAACATCCAAAATAAAGTTTGGTTATGTTGCAAACAAGCAAATTTTTTTAAATAATTTATTACACAAACTATATATTCTTGCAATTAATGCATATATGTATGTACGCATTAATATTTAACTGTTACTGAAACTTTTCAACTTTAATAATGATAATAATTTAAATTAAAAATGTATTTACCTGATGTTTGCTGTTGATTTCTATTTGTGTGTGAAATGTCATGTATTCGATTAAATTTTATTTTATCCGAGAGAGGCGGTTTCCGTACTTTTACAATCGTCAATAGACAACTATAAGTGGATCTGACGGCAAAAAAATAAGCTTGTTCCGGATATTTTTGTATGTTAATATTTATTTTCATAAAGTATGCCGTGCTAAAATTTCATAGAAAACAACCGCAGTGAGCTTATTTTTAATGTGCTAGATGTTACATTCCCAACTTTAACAGTCGTCAATTGAGACTAGGAAAAGTACAGAAAACGCTACCAGTGGAAAAAATTAAGTTTGCTTCAGATGCACCCGAGACATTTTCTCCATTTTTAAATTGGTAATTTTAATATTAATTGTAGATACATTTATAGTTTTTATATTTTAATGTAATATACAAATAATATTAAACTTTGCATGATCACTTTTCATAAATAATTCATAGAAAAAGCCGCGTAGTACATAATAAATTTTTCCGCGAGAGCACAGGGGTACAAGTCTCAATAGAATTCAAAGGAAATGAATATCGGGAATTCCCAATTTTTGCGTGGATTTAATCTGCTGTAACGAAGTGTACTATCATATAGAAAATTAGGCAAAAGTTATGTGTGTTATTTAGTTGTGAATTCCTGATACTATTATGTGTTCGCAAAATTTTCTCACTTTGACTATTCGATACGATTATCTGGCGCATAAATTTTAAAAATGAAAGAAGGTAGTACATTGTTTTTTATTGCAATATTTTGAAATTATTATTATGAAAAAATGTTACATAATACTGTATGATTCTGAGGTGAGGTAATATCATTCCATTACCAATATCAACATTATAACTCAGAAAAACCGATTGACATAATTAAATGCCTTTTTGCGGTTTTAATGATTATTTGATCATACTTTATATATCAGGCTGTTAATTAAAGTTGTTAAACTAGCACTATATAATTATGTAAATTTATGTGGGAGTGGGTAGTATCAAATATAGTAGTATATAGCATAATAAAAAAATGTTCTGCTTATAATATGATAAATTTACTGAGAAAACTGTAATAGATTTCCTCGTATTTTCAATCTGATTTGCATATTATGCGTATACAAAAATAAAACATGCCTACATAAAAAAAATGTGTACGTCATAATTTTATATGATAACATATTGCTTAAGGATATCTCGCATTTAAAAATTGTCATTCAATTTTTGAGTGTGAATTTAGCTCATATGTATATATAAAATGTTATTCCATGAAATCCCATTTCTAGATCCCGAAATATTCATCGCCCTGAAATATATTAGATAACGTCTAGAAATGCAATTATGACAAAAAAAATTCATTTTAATGTCTGAAGTGATTTTTATATTGTTGTTGTTATACTTATATTCATTATTACACACCTCCCCTGATGATTAAATTATTACAGACAGATATAAAGTGGAGTGGATCAAAACATTTTTCAGTCGCTGCATTCATAAACCAAGTTCTAACCAACAAATCGATATAATTGTGTAACACACACACATACACATATAAAACCCATTTTATCCAGTAATTTCCATACATACATTTCTTGGGAAAATTATAAATGTTTTTATGGAAAGATGTCGACGACATAATAAAAAAGTACGAAACGAAAAACTTTACGTTTTCTTTACACATAATGTTATCTCTTCTTGTGTTACTAAAACTAAATCATGGTAAAAACATAATGTTGTTGCTTTTTGATTACTATTACAATTTTTATGCTCATTACTATGCTATTACAAAAAAACCATAGAACTTTGTTCTTATATTGATTTATGTTGAAAGTTTTGAGGAGTGTGGTCATTGGGGGCTGTTGTTTTTTCAATATACATACAAAAATATCAAAACCCAAATTACAGACAGCCATTTGTCATAATATCATCAATGATAACGAGACACATAAAGCATGTACTTATGTTGATATGATTCCCACAAAAGGGAAAACTGTTTGTACTATAGATTGATGTGGATCGGATAAGCATAATGCTCGGAATTTGTTTGGTGTACAGAAAATTCAATTACGACATAAGAAAGTGCGTGCAATAAGAAAACGAAGATGAATGTTTGAAAAGTTATTCAATGGAAAATGGAGAGAGGTGTTCAAATTATTTTATTTATTTATTTATTGTTATATATGGATTTCTGTTTTAATAGCAATACATTTATTTGAAACAAATTTTGATTTGGGTATCTATGGTGTTAACATACGAGTAATTTAGATATAAGTTTTGTGAAGTTTTGCAACTATGTATGTTAGCAGATTAAACATATGTTAAAAAAGCGAGCATTCCCCTTGCACGCGTCCCAATGGATATTTTGCATATGGATATGTCAATATACTTATAACTTAAAAAAAAACGAATTGAAAATTAGTAAAACTGATTTTCATTCACAACTAAAATGAAAAGGTTCCTTCTTTCCGTATGGAATTCTAGAAAATATGTTTATCTTTCAAAGCTAATCACAAAACCTTCCTTCCTAAGGTACATGATAAAGTACCATGCCATGAGCAATTTAAAATTTACCATGTTCTTAACCAACATATTTATGCAACCCGACGAAACATAAATTTTCTTTGTCAGAATCATTGAAACTTGAATATTCAGACAGACATTCGAAGACCATTAACAAAGCATCGTAGATATGCGTAAGAGTAAATCCGAGTATGACATTTTGTTGTACTGTTCTTATCGCAACTTTTGTAGAAGCCAATATATTTGTGCGACCCATATTACTGGCTACTTAAATGATTTTTGTAAAAGTTCTGAAATATGGCCACCTTGGACGGAATTTGATAATTTCTTAACCGATTATGCTGAAATTAGATATTGTGGATGGAAATGAGATTCTTAAATACTTTTTGGAAGAAGTTCTGGAATTATGCCACCTGGTGCGGCAAACTACCTACTCTAACAAAAAATCACGTTATGAAAACTACACAAAGAGCTCGGATAAATTTATAGTATTCTTATCAACAACGACCTCGAAAACGGTTCACGGGAACATAGAATATGATGTCTTCTAAGACCTTGAGATCTCCAGAACCTTTCGAACCAAACGAAAGTTTACAATTTTGATATACTTGCCATAGAAGAGCATAAATAGTCTGGGTGTTAGTTCCTTAGGTTAGGTTAGAGTGGCTGCTATCACACACTTAGGTTAGTAGTGGCCCATTGTGATACCACAGGATCCTAACTCTCCTTTACTCCCGTTGAAACCATCCAGAGCTACTTATGTAGCGTAAAATATTTCGCATTCCACAGCCTGCGAGTTCCGAAAAGCTGTCCATACCGTACACACTTAAATACTTATGCCTTCTGTATGATAGTGTCGGACACGAGCATAGGAAGTAATTTAACGTCTCCTCCTTCTCTTCGTCTTAACAACTTCTACAAAATTTATTCGTCTGTAGACCCAGCCTTTTCGTATGTTCCTCAAAAAGACAGTGTCCTGTCAGTATCCCTATGACCAATCCTACCTCCCGTTTTCTCTGGGATACTAGTGCTTTGGAGCGCCGCAGGTCCAGTTTTGGCCAAACCTGTTTTGCTACCCTGCATGTGAGGGTGTTGGTCCACCTCTCGTTTGTCAAGGCGATTGCCTTTTTACTGAGCGCCGATTTAAACGCTGCTATAGGCCTCCCTAGACCTGCCCTTTTCGGTTGCATCTGGAGAGTCGTACCGTACCTAGCTAGTTCATCTAAATAATAATAAAAGTAGTAATAATAAAAATAAATTAAATCGCGATAAATCGCGATATCCCTAACGGATACCACGTTATGCTTCAACCATGTCACGATTTCCTCTATCGCCACCACTTCAGCCTGCTGCACGCTGCAGTAATCAGGGAGACGAACAGAAATATTAACATTGAGTCTCTCACAGAAGACTCCGGCTCCTACCTTGCCGTCTAGCTTAGAACCGTCTGTGAAGAATTGCAGTGCTTCGTTTTCCAGTATTGATCCGTTCCTCCAGAATTCTCTCGAAGGACAGATGGTGCGGAAAACTTTATCGAAGCACAACGTTGGTTTAATATAATCTAGATTCACCAGTTCTTCTCTTAGCGATCTAACTATCGTTCGTAGCCACATTGGCTGCCATCTGCTTACCAAAAATTCGATTGGAATAAGGTGGAACATAACCTCTAAAGCGCGTGTAGGTTAGGTGTCGACCTAAGCGCCCTGCTTATAATCATGCAGGCCGTTCTTTGCGCCTTCTCCATCATCTTCCTATATGTTACCTTCTTCAGAGGTGGCCACCACACGCCCACCCCGTACATCAGCACAGGTCTTACCACTTCCGTATAGAGCCAGTATATCAGCTTGGTCTTAGACCTCATCTCTTTAGACTCCGATGGCGTTCTTACACGAGTAAATGGCTACATTAGCCTTATTCAACCTTTCAACAATGTTAGGCTTCCAGCTTAGCTTACTGTCCAAGATTATGCCGAGAAATCTCGCTCAACGCAAAAGCCGTTCACGGTAGGAGGACTAACTACCGGAATTTTATATTTCTAAGTAAATAGTACCAGCTCTGTCTTGGAAGGGTTGACCCCTAATCAGATATTTGCCTGAGACAGCTATCGCTACATCATCTGCATACGCTACAACCCCTATTCTCTCTCTTTCCAGTTCCAAGAGCAGTCCATTCATCACAACGCTCCAAAAAAAGGGGGACATTACACCTCCTTGCGGGATTCCTCTAACTACCCGCCTTCTAATGGTGGCCTCCCCCAGTTTCAAAGTAATAATCCTGCTTACCAGCATCTGATTTATCAACGTTCTAAAAAATAACAATCCTTCTATGAACGCCTCCGTTTTTACATTATTAAAGGCACCCTCAATGTCGAGAAGTGCTACCATACAGAACTCTTGCGAGTAAATTGACTTCTCAATCATCCGTACTAGATCATGCAGAGCTGTGCCCACCGACTTCCCCTTACAGTACGCATGCTGCGACATTGCCCAATTCCTTGGCTTAATGTTTGATCGAATACCTATATCTACCAACCTTTCCAAGGTTTTCAACAGAAGGGATGATAGAGTTGTAATTCTCAGATCCTTTGGATAAGCATGTGAGCTTTTTGCCGACTTCGGAATAAATACCACTCTTACCTCCGTCCATTTTCGAGGAATATAGACGAGTTTCAGACGTACCATGAAGCAACCTTCCAGCCAGGGGAGGATGACTGCTGAGTTCCTCTGGATCTCTGCTGGTATAATTCGACCCGGGCCCACCGATTTATAAGGCTTAAACCCGTTCAGCGCCCACCGGATTCACTCCTTATCCACGATGCCCTCCATCTCTATTGAAGGTGTTACTTGATGAGCTCTCCAGGCTCTGTCGAGTCTTCAAAGCTTCCTGGAAAATGGGTCTCGATGAGGAGCTCCAATGATTCCGCACTTGAAGCTGTCCATGACCCGTCTGGTCTAATTTAATAACTAGGACTGGTTGGGTAGTAGCTAGAATTAGAGGCGAGAAGATTCAGAGACCTCCTCCATCCTACAACAGAACAGTCTCCAAGACCCCTTTGTGCCTTCCTCAACTCGTTTTTTACTTTCTTAGGTCCTCCTTATAGGAGTCCCAATCAATAACATCCCTTGTGTTCTTAGCTTTATTAAAAGCTCTCCTACACACCCTCCGATATGTTTCCAACTCATTGGTCCACCATATCGGTTTCTGCCTGCCCGTAGGCTTTATTAGGTGACACGCAGCATTAAATGAAAGATTGCATGCTTTTATGATAAAATCAACCATGCAGTAAAATTCTTCTACCGTCGCCGGAGGTCCAGGGACCAATTTGTTCCAATTTCTCCTTCTGGGATTCCTGAAGGTTTTCCGCAAAACAGGTTTAATGTGGAGGTTATATGTTACATATCGATGATTAGAGAATGAGTGCTCCTTCGCCACTCTCCACCCTCTGATCATATGAAAGAACGTTTCTGACACAAAGATGACATCTAAAACCTCCTGTCGATTTTTAACAATAAATGTCGGTTCTCGTCCAATATTGCAAACTAAAAGGTTGGTATTTAATAAATAATCCAAAAATAACTCACCCCTCTCGTTGATGTCTGTGCTTCCCCAGATTGTGTGATGCACATTTACATCACATCCAAGTACAACACCTACTCTTCTTTGATCTGCTTCCCGGATCAGTTCCCCCAGGTTGTCTGGTGGAACCTCCTTCTCGCGATCCATATAGGCTGAGGCTAGCCATAGCTTCCCACAGCCAACCTCAGCGCTCACCGCTGTAACCTCTCCGCTACTAAATTGTGGAAGAAGAAAAATATTCAAATTATTTTTCGCTAAAATACACGATCTGATCTTCTCAGAGTTGCTTCAGTATAGTAATTTATACCCTTTCATTCTGTGGCCACAGATCCTGTTATTGTTAATCCAAGGTTCTTGGATAAACACCAAATCCTCATTTGACTTAGTCAGTCTGAGCACGAGAGCTGCCGAGGCAGCCTTCGTGTGATGTAGGTTTATTTGTACAATGCTAACCATTGTAGAAGACTTTACTCACCCCTTCCTGCACTCCCTGCATCGGGATAGATCCATCTGTCTCGTTGTTCCGGACGCTATCTTCATCTCGTCGAGAGCCTGACAGGATGTCTCCATCAGGCTCCAGAGAGAGAACTATGATCCTCACGTCCGAAGTATCACTCTCCTGGCCGTCCTCAGTCCGCTTGACTGTCTTCTGTTGGGTCCGTTCGCCATCACCCCCAGGCTGGTCTTTCTAATATATTTTAAGGGTGATCGACCGGAACCCGAAGTTGATCACTCCCTTTAATTTCGCCAGGGAAGCCAGGAATTTTTTATTGATCAGCATGATTGCCAATCTAAAGCCCTCCTAAGCTTTCTCTCGCTTTACAATCCTCCAGTCTTCCGTTGGAAGATCAGGATTGCTGGCCCGAATGATCTCGAGGATCTCTTCTGGTTTATCCGGCTCGGTTGGTAGCCAAACACGTGCCCTCGGCCTGGTCGGGATTTCTTCCCTGCAGACTGCCTCAAGCCTCGCGTCCTGCCACACCTCGCCTACTTCGGTCACTGCCCTTTTATAAAGGTCGACCTATCTCTGATCCAAGCACGCAGTCAGCTTCACGCGCCCCTGGTACCATCCCGCATCTCTACAGGACGGGGGAGATCCCGGATTTTCTCTCAGGATCCGCAGAAAAATGGAGTTTAGTGCATTAAACACTACCCTTCATTTCTCTGACGTGATGCTCCCATCTTCCTGACTTCTGTCAATAACGGCTAGCACCAACATGTGCTCCTTTAGAATCTCACTGAATAGCTTCTGTTTTTGATCCCTATTTCCTTTGGCGGTTCCGCTTCCACCTGGCTTCGGTACCAAGGTGTCGCTTAACCTTGCCCCTGATGATAAAGCCCAACCTTGAGTTGCTCCCTTGTTCCGGTTTTTGAAGGGTGCCGGCCCCTTTAATTTTGTTTTACTTTTTTTCCATGTCTCTCCTACGACTATCGTATCAGAGAAAGAATGAAATATAAGTCAAACTGCGCAAATATCCGTGTACGCAAGCAAAACCAAATACAACTGGAGGTCGCCAGGTATCAAGAGGGATCCGTTCATGACTGTCCCCCCCTCCGATAGCTGCAGCTCGTCACGGGTGTTATTTCTTTAAAGCAACCAATAATTATATTCTCCAATACAGCAATAACCAGAAAAAAGGAAAATTAGGATTAGGTTTATCATCCTCTGGCGAGTACAACTTATTATTTTATGCCAAACTTATTATTTTATGACACCTCTCGAACGCATCACATCGTTAAAATTTTATCGCCATTGCATTTAGGCGGGAAGAGTTTTTTGTTATTCCAATCGTTTGACTGCTTGAAAGTTAACTTAACTCTCGATCTGCAATCGTGTACTCACGAGACTCACATTAAAAAGATTAAAACAGACTGTTCGATGTCCCAGCAGTTTAATTTTCCTTATTATTTTTATTAGTTTTATTGAATATAACTTTCAATACACTTTTAATACAATTTACTTATAATATAAACTTTAACTTTAAATTCAATATTATTTTTTACAATTAAAACATAACAACTTAACAATTTAAGATCTGGATTACAACCGATTTCTTATTCTAGTTTGTATGTTCAAGAATTTGCTGAATTAGATAACGTGCCATTCAACTTGCTAGCGTCGTTATCCCAGTAGATGAATTGTGTTTTGTTCGTTGTGTTAACTTCTTATCCACCACCTATTGATTCACTTTTAACTATATTTACAAATTGGCAGCAAAGGATCAAAACGATCCTCGGAAAACGCAACTCAAATAAAATATGACAACAAATGGCACCACAATTTCCAGATTTCCACTCCGTAGAAAGGAGATATGTGACTTGGCCACTAAAAAAACTTATGGGTTGATCAATAAAATATTTACGAACAATAAAAAATATTTTATTTATCTATCTACATAAAGCCATCCAGAAATAATTCTATAATTTCCCTTAAATGATTACATAAGCATTTTATCCCGAATCGATTGATTTATAATATGTTCGTTGGGTGTAGTTTTAACTGTCTTCCTTTGTATGTTCTCTAATCCAATCATAAAAGAGTGGAACATTGGAAAAAAATGCCATTTGAAGTGGATCCATTCGCCCTGTATTTGGAATGGCAATACCTAAAGACACAATTCCCCGAAGATACCATTGTGATTCAAACTCAAACACCATACCACCGCCCGAATCTCCCATCCCAACATTCGTTCCATTGAGAATTCCCGCACAGTAATTATTCTCGTTCAAATAGCGAGCCATAACAAAACGATTTTTGGCGAGGCAAGCGACAGTACTATGTATGGGAAGTGTTGCTTGCAGTAATACATCTGAGCCATTATTATATTCAGTACTGCCCCATCCTGCTATGGTTCCATTTGGAAAATCATTAAAGTTTAATTTGTCACTTATGCAAATTGGTTGAATATAATCTGATAGTTCAATTAACCCGTTCACTTTCAAAATGGCTATATCGTTCTGTAAATTAGAACGAATGTAATTTTCATGTACCTTTACGTTTCTTACAACATAATTCTGTGCTTCAATTGGAAATCCTTTTTTCCGATGAGTTCCTGTAATAACGGTTAACCAATTGGCGGGAACTATTCCACGGTCATCGTGGACGCAATGTGCCGCTGTTAAAATTGCAGTTCTACTTATTATTGTACCGCCACAAATATACTCTCCATTTCGAAAGATTCCTACATGCCACGGGAATTCACCATGATATGTTGGTTGGCCGTAAATCATCATCGGGGTATGTACTATATTTCGTTTTCCGCATTCTAGTTGGCTGGCATTCTATTTTATGGAATGATAATATATTACTTATGACAAATCTGTACATTGCATTTCACTTATTTTACCGGCCAAACAATTGATTCGATCCATTCAATATAATTGCTAACTTTAGTCCCAAAACTCAAATAACTGAAATTAATTTCAGTGGTATCACACATAACAGCGATAATAAAGTGTTTGTTTCCCTGTTTGTACATGATCGGACTACCATATAGTACCTGTAACGAGAATAATTAATTTTAAGTAAGTTTAACCACACACAAGTATTTGCTTACGTCAAAGCGTTTCAGATCAAAGCACATGTGCGAGTTGACAGTATTTGCCGAGATTACATTATCAGAATGACCCTTCGCAATATCTCTAAAATATGAAGTACTAGTACACTGGTCAATTGGCAATGTTGTAAATTCCTTGGATATTGTTACTCTGGTAGTTTCGTTTGTTTGTGGAACGGTTGGATACAGTTGGTATGTATTAGAAGGCACGGTTGAATCTGTCCACAAACAAGCGGGTCGAAAAATCGATGTTGTGCTGCGGTATGGAATCGACTCAGTTAGCTGCAGCAATGCAATATCATTTATAAAAGTGAACGGTTTGCCATTTAATTCATGCACAATAATTCGTTTAATAGCGAAAAGTTTTGTAACTAAATAATTTTCGTCAGCTAATTTTAATTTACGAACGAATAATTCCTCTTTTGAGTATAACCAAAACATAAAGCCACTTGTCAGGACATAATCTTCACTAATTAAAGTTCCATCTTTTATGGCCCACATTTCCATCCCATTGAATGCCATTAATTCCACTAAATGAGGATGCAGTGACCGTGAATCAGTGCTTAAAAATGGTGTTTCGTCACATTCTTAAAAAATATTTATACAATTAGTATTTTATGAAACTCGTATATTTTAACTATGTACTTACTCAATTTACTAACCCGTTGGGCACTAGCGCAATGAAATAATAAAATTAAACAGGATAATTTCCACATTTCAGTGTTCAAACGAGGCAGACACATTAAGACTCATTCTGATTTAATTATAATTTTATTTAGTTGTAATAGACAAATAATGCAGATAATTTATCGCAGATAACGTCAAGGGTTATCAAGTTCAAATCCGATTACCGATTTCTAGTACAAATGAAATAATTTTATTGATGTCGTGTAGAAAAATGGGGTGACAACTAATAATTTAACTGGAAGAAACCTAGACTTTTACTCTCGAGTAAACGTCTCGGCAATAGTCAGCGAACCTTCAAATTTTCATATTCTTATATACCTTATATACCTGATTTATAGAGGTATGTGAAATTAGCACCATGTAATGTAAATTTAAAGAAGTGTATAGTATATGTGTAGAAGCTAATGCTGGGACACGAGATTTTTTGTAGAAATTATTTTATTCGTACATGTGGAATTCTTTTGCACGATGAAAAATCAAATTTTTAACAAATAACGAAAAATCAGTTTTCGAACCCCCATATTACATAGTTACTCAAAAACCATTTGTTAACGAACGTTTGTTTTGGGAAAGTAATGCTGAAATTTTTGATGGAACACTCTATATTAATTTCTTACATACACATATAAACAAGTTCTTTTTCTACAATAAAATAAAAAAATTTTGTGGTACACTAATTTAAATATTTTTGCGTTAACTCGACATAATATGACTCAATTTTAAAATATGATTTTCCTGAATATTCAACTAACCATTCAAATTAAAAATTTAAATGAAGCACTATTGTTTTTATATACAGAAAAACTTCTAAAAAAATATTAATATACACACACCAAAAAATTTACATATAAAATGAATACACTAATAATATAAATATAATTCCGTACGAATTTTTTATAGATTTTATATTAGTTTAAGGTTTAACTTATAAACAAATGTTATAAAATATTGTATAAAATTTATATTAACTCCATATTATATGGAGATAGGTCACTGGTATAAATTTGATACTCCAACGTATAAATATCTGTATATAGTGCAAAATATAAAGTTTATCCATTAAATGTTAATTTTTATTTATAATCGATTAGTATTAAATTTATATAAATTACTTATAGAAAATATCAATCTGGTTATCGTATAAAATTTAGTTGCTTAGTACAGAAATTTGAAAATTCCATATGCTATAATTGAACTCAGTTTTCGATACTGATGAAATTTAAGAATCATTTTTGCCAAATAAATAAAACAATTTTAGCTTATTTTTTAAATTCGATATATTTATCAAAATCATATTATTTTTTTAAGTGTTATGTTTATAAAATTTGACTTACAAAAGTGTACAAGAGCTACAATTTAATTAATACATTATACAAGTATTGATCATATTGCGAATTTCATCAGTATTTCTCAAAAATTTTCAATATTTTTTCAGGGTGGCCTCTTTAGGTTTGGAGGTTTAATACGTTGGACTTATTAGTAAGGCCCAACAATGCTCGATAGGGTTTCATTCCGGAGAATTGCCAGGCCAAGAGAGGATGTCATTATTTTGGTTAAGGAGGACATTCTCTATAATTTTTGCGGTATGACAAGGAACTCCATCTTGCATAAAAGTGTAAAAGTATTGGCCTTGAGCTAGCGACCTCATGTGAGGAAATAAAACTTCTATAAAGAACACCTTTTGATATTTTATGTTTTCCTCCGGTCCATCTCCACTAATGCAGCTCCATAGCATTACTGATGGCGGAGGTTTTATGCTCCTGACTACGCAGTTCTTTCTAAATCTTTCTGTTGGTCTCCTTCAGACAAACTTGGCCGGCTCTGTAACGGCTTCTAGCCTGCATTCATCACTAAATATAACCTATAAATTTAAAAAAAAAACTCTTTAATTTCGGATTTTCTTATTTAATTTTTGAAAATATATAATGAGTGTTAAAAATCCGTTTACCTTCTTCTAGTCGTCTATTGTCCAGTGTTTATGAAGTTTACCCTAAATAAGACGTTCTCCACATTTTTCCAGTGAATTTCAAATGATTTCCATATAGCCTTCGTCGCAATATCATCACTGATATTTTTATCACTTCTTCACTAAAGTGCTTTTGTAGCTCGTTTGTTATTGTTCTGCGCTTATTTAAGGCCGATTGAGTAATTTTTCGGTCTGTTCAGGGCGGTATCTTCCCGATCCTCTTATAGTTACTTTTCTTGATCTCATAAAATATACCCCCAGATTAAAGAATCTTTGCCAAATTACTTAATGATGAGCAAGAAACTTTTCCATTTTTGCGATCTCGCAATAGCATGATTTTTATCAATTCTTAGGTCTTTTTTTCGACTCACTTTTGAAAATAAATGTCTCAGTTAAGACTTTCCAAACAAACACAACACACACACACACTTTAACTTAATCAAAAGTTTTTTAGCTAAATGATAAAAATCAGTTAACGTAGATTATTTCTTACTTTAGCTCAGTCACAAAATTTCAATTTCATTTCCTTTTTCATGCAATAGTTTTGTTGCGACCTTTAAGAATGTCGTAAAATAATCTTAAAACTAAGTAATCTCTAAAATTATTAACTTTATTTCATAAAATTCGTTATGGTTATCGTCATCACTTTCTGGTGAGGCTGAGAATAATCCAGGGCGATAGTGTGTATTATAACTAATAAAAGATATATTTAAAGATTTATTAGATAAGAGTTGAAAACTTTTGTTGTTGGCGAATTGCTACGCTTCTGCAAACATTTTTAAAATCCATTGATTTTTATTAAAATTTTTTAAATATTCGTAAATACCCACACGTTTTTTTTATTCACATTTTTTATATACATGATTCAGCACAGATTGTGTATACATAATACATTGGCATATAATATACCTACATTATATCAACAATTGAAATAGTAAATTATTCGATTTGTTATTATGATGTTTCACTATACAATTACCAAATTATAATTATTGACACTATTAACAACTTCACAAATCTACAACACTTCACTCTAAAACTTCAAAACACTTCACTCACTACATAATATCCACAGAACTGAAAAAATATCAAACGATCCTTACAGTATAAAAATCCCGTTTTTAACAAAAAATATTCGTTTTCCTATAAATTTTATAAGACTAATCGTATAAAGCAAATCTTGTATATGATAAATATATTAATTTCATACCAATCAAGGTATAAATAGTGAAATTTTATACAATTGGTTATAAAAAGCATACAAATGGAAGTATAGAAACTGTATGTATACTATGAATTTGTATAAAATATATTACAGAATTATATAAACGAATTATATAGGTTCAATATTTATAATTTTTATATAGAATTTCATATAATTATAAATTATCTGAACAAAAATATAAATAAATTTATAGAATATCCGAAAATTTTTTAGTGTGGCACTGATTGGTATGAAAAAGAAGAAAAAGCTTCCCCTCTATTTAAAGCTCATGAAAAAAATGGCTGAATCTTACGGCTCTTCTATTGAGGAGGCTCTGCTGTTAGTTAGGTATTTCAATCTGCTCAATACGAGGGTTGCCTTTTATATTTCGGGATTGGACAACCCTAGTGTTGAGAACATTTTTGAGATTATACGTACTCAGAACGTTTTGACATTCGAGCGCTATTTGTGTTGTTTACAGTACTCATTAACTCAACATCTCGGCGAAAAAATGGAATTAAATCGTGAACATTTTCGTGCGATTATTTTTTACAACTTTCGACGTGGATTAAGGCAGCAAGAGTGCATGGATGAATTTAATTCAATTTTTGGCGATGAAGCTCCATCAAGGACCAGTGTTTATCGATGGAATGGTGAATTGAATCGAGGTCGTAGTTCACACTAAGACGAATTTCGTGAAGGTCGTCCAGAATCAGTTGTTGTTCCGCAAAACATTGATGCTGTGCGCGAACTGATATTGCAAAATCGTCAAGTGACCTATCGTGAGATTGAGACAACCTTAGGCAATAGTGGGACCAGCAATTCAATATTGCATAAACATTTGAATGTCAAAAAAATTTGTTCGCGTTGGATCCCACACAATTTGTCAATCGCTCAAAAAAGACTCGTGTCGATTGGTCGAAAGAAAAGCTCAAAAATACGATCGCGGTGCTTCAAAACACGTCTTTGACATAGTGACAGGTGATGAATCGTGAATTTACGCGTATGAGCCCGAAAGTAAACAGCAGTCGACTGTATGGGTGTTTCAAGATGAGCCGAATCCAACCAAAGTTGTTCGCACACGAAGCACTTGCAAGCAAATGATCGCCTGTTTTTTCGGAAAAAATGGACATGTCGCAACCGTACCACTAGAACAACGCAGAATACTCAATTCTGAGTGGTACACAACCATTTGTTTGCCAGTTGTCTTCCAAGAAATCAGGAAAACCAACTGCCGAAGACGGATCACTCTTCACCACGACAATGCGAGCTCTCACACATCGGCTCAAACAACTGCATTTTTGAGCACTCAAAACATCGATTTGATGAGTCATCCGCCGTGCCTTCTTTTTATTCCCGTACGTAAAAAACAATCTGAGAGGTCAACGTTTTTCGACACCTGAAGAAGCGGATGTTGCGTTCAGAATGCATGTTTTGGAGATACCTCAATCAGAGTGGAAAAAGTGCTTCGGCAATTGTTTCAAACGCATGCAAAAGTGTATAGATCTTCATGGGGAATATTTTGAAAAATAATAAAGCGATTTTCGATGATTAATATTTTTTTTTGTTCTCTAATCCCGAAATATAAAAGGCAGCCCTCGTAGACAGATTACAACATTTAGGTTGAATGTTATATCAACCGAAGAACTTTGGGTTTAGGATTAGATGGCTTAGTGTTAATTTTAGGAGTTATAGATTAGATTTTAATGAGATGAGGATGATTTGATTGTACTAAAAAATGATTTGTATGTTAAACTTGTGTTAATTGATGTGAACGATGAATGATCACTGTGCTAGTTGAAAAATGTGACAAGCTGGGCACCCGGGGGGTAAACCTAATTAAACTATGCTGAATTCATTGGTGCTAGTCCCATTTCAAAGTTAGTCCCCATTTTTGAGATATCGCTTTCGACATATTTTGCCTCTGAGACAAATATTTGTCAAAATATACACTCATATTCACGTTGATAGCTCCTGAACCATTAAAATTTTCGTTATGCTTTCTTCAGCAAAGTTGTTGTGCAAGCCAAGACCAACAACTTTGCTGAACATATCAAGGCCGAAAAATGACATCTACAATCACATTTTTGTATTATTTTATTTTTTGAAACGCAAAAAAATAAAATAACCCAAAAATGTGATTGTAGATGTCGTTTTTCGGTCTTGATATGTTCAACAAAGTTGTTGGTCTTGGCTTGCGCAACAACTTTGCTGAAGAAAGCATAACGAAAATCTTAATGGTTCAGGAGCTATCAACGTGAATATGAGTGTATATTTTGACAAATATTTGTCTCGACAAAAAACATGTTTTTTATCATTTTTTGTCCATTTACTGAATTTAAATTGATCGAATAAACACCTCATCGACAAATATAAATACAATAGAAACTATTTAATAGAAAATTAGATTGATTCAGTTGATTTTATTGTGATTTTTCTCAATTTTTTCCTAAATAATTTACATTTTGCTTAACTTTTAATTTTAATTTTCTGATTTGTTCGTGTTGTCTTCGGGTTCTTCTTCCTCTTGCAAATTCCAACAAATGTCACCCAAGAGTGGATCTAGCTTTTTGCCGCTGTACCAATGTTCGAGCCTTGCCGTCACTTGGTGAAAACGCTCGCCGTGCTCATCGGATTCGGCTGGTGATTGTTCGGCGAACTTTTCCACATGGCAATGCAAAAAATGTATTTTCAGTGGCATTCTAACGTTTATATTATGAAAAGCTGTCAGCATATTTTCAATATATCTGCGCCAATCATCGGCTCGGTTAATTCCGAGAACATTCTTAATAACTTCTTTTACACATTTCCATGCCACAACCTCTCGTTCACTAAGAGCATTTTCAAATGCATCATCTTTCATCAGATGACGAATATCTGGTCCATTAAGTATTCCTGTAATAAAAAACAAGATGTGATATGAAATTTCATTTGATCAAAAATTAGATTCGGGTAGATTTAAACACCGATCTTCTTTTATTTTCATTCAACTTAACCGTGCAAAAATGCGACGCAATTCGACGAACGCATTTCCATCTGGATTCAGCGCTTTTATAAATATTTTAACTACTCCCAGCTTGATATGAAGTGGTGGTAGCAATATTTTTTTAATTGGCACAAGTGGAGCCTCAACGATGCTGTCGTATCGCAATCTAATGTTCTCACGTAAAGCCCAGTTCCGTTCGTTGTATTGGTCGCCTTTAAAACGAGTATCCCATAAGCACATAAAACACATGTTTTTAGTGTAACCCAATTGCATGCCACTTAAAAGAGCTATCACTTTTAAATCTGCACAAACTTTCCATTGATGGTCATTGTATATTTAATCAAATCGATGATTTTTTTCATTGATGCATAGGTTTCCTTTGTGTTTGTGCTGAGTGCAATTGGAATGGAATTCTTTGAGTTGGTAACGTGAAGGAGAACTGCCTTCAAGCTGCTTTTAGAGGAATCGATGAACAATCGCCAATCTTCAGGATTATATGCATTGTGCATTGTGGATACCAAACCTCGTATATCAGAGCAAAAAGCGAGTGAATTATTCTCAATTGATTTGAAAAAATTCGTAAAATGACGATGACGATTTATTGCTCCATATATCCGAACATTTGGAGCCAAAATGTTCACTTGTTTTAAATCCTTTGACAAAAGAATGGCTTGCCGCTGAGATAGTTTCAGGCGTCGTACCATAACATCCAAACGGCTTTGCGAGTTTTCAATGTGATTGCATGGAGCAGTGACATTTGATGGTTGATATTTTGATGCAGATGTTTCTCCGGTTTCACCTGATTCAAATGTTGTTGGTAAATAATCCTCGGTTGGGTTTGATCTTTCCGGAACAGGCATTTCATCTGAATGCGGCAGCGGTAGATGTGTATTTCTCGTTGCAGTGTATGTCAAAGAACCACTTTTGTTTCTGTTTGTACCGAAAATATAATTCATGCACCCATAACATTGAGCTGCATCATGTCCTTGTGGATCGACCCATATCATCGGGACACCAAATGGCATTGCGGCTCCAGTGTTTTGCCATCTATGCAGATGGAAAATGCATGTTGTACAAACAAAAGACGGCGTCCAATTTACACCACTAATAACAGTTTGTGAAAAGTATAATCGTTATAAATCAGCGGTTTCATCACTTATTTTGCGGCGATTGCTCATAATTGTAAATTTTCCACACACATAACAAAAGCACTTGAGTTTATAACACCTATCCATATTATTTATTTCACCAGATTCACAAGACGATTTTCACTTTATTTTTTGTATTCTTTCGCCACTTTATATATTAAGATGAATAACTTTTTATTTTTAATTTTATATTACAGTTTTTAGTTCTTACTTCTTGTTCCAATTTTTTAACTTTTTTAGAAATATCAATTTCGAGAATAATCTCTTCTTCGGTTTATTTTCTGCTACTGTTACATAATCTATTTTGAAGCTCTTTATATACTGTAGCTAGGCGCTGCTGTTTGGTACGTGCTTTGTTTTTAAGTTATGGAGGTCGTAAATTTTATTGGGGTTTTGTGTTGATTTTGTCGCGAAGTAAATTGTGGGTGTTTTTGTTTTTGTATATTTTCAGGGTGTGAATTTTGGCCGTAATTCGTATACGTGCAGAATACAAATGTCTCATGACTCATGAGTCAAATTGGGACACCTGTCTAATTTCAGTCCTTTTTTGATTCTGTGCAAAATGGTTACATTTTTATTGAATTTAGTGTATGGTTTTCAGTTTTTATGTGTTGTACGAAACTTGATTTTATGTACTTGTGATGTGTTCTTTGTATCTTATCTGAGATGATTGTCTTGTTTGGCCTAAGTATGCCGAATTCCAGTTGTATTCAGCCTTACCTGTGCACTTATGTTTCTCGAAACGGCAAGGTGGAGCCGGAGTCTTCTGTGATAAGCTTTTGCCAAAACTGACAAGACCCTGCCTTTTTGGGGAACATGCGAGAAGGCTGGATCTACAGACGAATGATTTTGTAGAAGTTGCATGGACGAAAAGGAAGAAGAGACTTTAGATAACTTCCTATGCTCGTGTCCGGCACTATCATACAGAAGGCATAAATATTTGGGCGTGTCCAGTGTGACCAGCCTTTCAGATCTCGCTGAATGTGGAGTGCGAGATATTTTGCGGTACGTACGTAGCTCCGAATGGTTTTGAACAGGGGTAAAGGGGAAATAGGTTCCTGTGGTATCACAACAGGGCACTCCTGGTCCAATTGTGCGGAAGTGCCACTCCAAGCTCACCTTGGCCTAAGTAAAACACACATATATGGAAAAATAACACAAAAATGTGAATGTAGATGTCGTTTTTCGGTCTTGATATGAAGTTGTTCATCACCCTCTCGCTTTGGCGTGCGAGATTAAGAGTATACGAGTCATTAGAACGGTGCCTCGGTGTTAGTTGAATGTGATACTTACCATTGTTATTCGGCTTGTGGTTTTCTTTGTACTATTGAAAGAAGAAATTCCCACGTTTAATTGTTATTTATTAGTTTTTATTTAATGAATGAATTGGTTGATTGAATTAGGAATTTTAATTGTATTTGTTTAAAGTTAACGATTTAATAAAATGATTCAAACTGAGTTGAATTAAACCTAAACTATGCTACTGCCGCCGAGGTTCATCGAGTGACGAAACCTCTAGGGGTTCACGATAAAGTTTTAATAACTTGAATTGAATTCGATGTACTGTGTCTGCTACTGTACTGTCTAAACTATATTTAATTGAATACATTTTGGTTTTTATATACTAAATGTTTATTAGTATCCTACCAACAATTCATTTTTTGAGAACTCGGCAATATTACACGCGTATAATTGTTGATTTTTTGAAATTTGAAAATATATTTACTAAATTTAAAATCATCAAAAATCGATGCTGTATAAGATAGCAGAAAATTTCCAGCAGAAAAAATGTGTTTTGCTATTCACCGCTAGAGGCATCACTATCACAATAATGAAATTTTTTCTGCTGATATTTTTTTACACCAGCAGAAAATTTTTGATATTTTTATGCAAATTAAAAATTCTCACCAGAAAGTTTTATGAAAAATCAGAGAATTTATGAAAAAGAAGAGAAAATGTATGTTTAAACGTTTTGAAGCGATGAAAGTTAATTTTCTTTAAAAATCGATTTCCGAATGTATAGTGTAAGCACTCTCAAAACATAATTAAATTATCATAATCATCATTATGCAAACACAGGGCAAAATCAAAAAAATGGCCATTGTAGAAAGCACTCCATACATTTTTGAAGTCATTTTAATCTGAAAAGTTTTCAGTTTTTTAACAAAAGTGTTAGAAAAACCCCCCTGTAACTACCCTGGGTGTATGTTTTTATGGTAGCTGAGATCATAATCTACATACATGAGCAACATAAGATTCACACCTGGCGTCAGTAGCCTTCCATATATTTTTGAAGTCATTTTATTGTGAAATGTTTTCAGTTTTTTAACAAAAGTGTTTAACGAAATGTTTCGGAGATCGTTGATGTTCCCTAATATTTATTAAAATGTTTTAGGTTTCAAGTACGTCCTTTTCGTCATCAGAAATTTAGTATTATTGAGATACACTTTGAGCGGTCGTAATCATGCGCGGCTAATACTCATGAGTGATGGGGTGGGGATTTCAAAGTGTATTCTCAATCTTGCTAGACCACTTTTGTAAAAAAAAACAAAATGTATAATAGATAATTAAATGGACTCAACTTGTCTTAGTGGTTTACATTTGAACCTGACCGGACCGATACAAAAAAAAAAACCAAAAACAAAATTTATTGACAGGTAAAATTTACATGATAATAGAAAATGGGGAACGGGATGTAATGTAAATGTGATTACCTACTTCCACTTACATGATTGCCAATTCTGTTGCTTTATCTCATTCTGAAAAATTTAAATACAACGCGGAAAATAACAATATGAAGAGAAAGAAAATATTGAAACAAATAAAATTTGATACCACCAAAATAGTAGCATTTAATTAATTTTATACCGAAAGCCAGTAAAAAATATAAAAAAAATACATTATAATAATTAATGACCATAAAAAAAAAAAAAAGAAAAGATGAATTCAAGTAAATAATATTTGAAAAATAAATACTTATCACTTAATTTGACGTCAGAGCCAGAAGTAATAATTAATAAAGAAAAAACTGAATTCATCCGAACAAAACACCAATGAAAATTTGCGTAGTAAATTTTCAAAGCACGAAATTTAACAATTATTACTTGTGACTAATACCTAAGATTAAACTTAAACCTATAAAAATTTAAATATGTAATATTAAATAGAAAAAAATATTTAACGAAAATTATAATATTAAATTACAAAAAAAAAACTTGCAGATTGTTTAAGGCTCGTTATGGGTATCCATTTTCCCATTAGCGATGATGATGACGTTGACCGAAGGGTTTATCACTCGAGTGAATTTATATTTGTCTGCGTTCGTATAATTTTCATACTTATTTGTATTCTGTGGTATAATCGTTGTTATGATTTGCGGACAAACAATCACAACATTCAACAATTTGATTGATTTGACTTTTGTTGGCTTAATAACTGTTAATTTGAGTTTCTCAATTAATTTGTTAACTTTTAACAGTAACAGCATAGTAGTAACAGCATAATGGCTGCACTTATTATTCACAATCACACGGATTTTTATCTAATTTTTCGTTTCAATGAGATTTTTATAAATTATTTTATACTTATTATTTTATAATTTGTTTGTATTTATTTCATTAGTTTAGATTTATTAAATAATTAAATTATTTTAAAACGGAAACCACCAAGGTCGTATTGACGAACTTTTCCGCTTTAAGCAGGTACGCGAGATTTACCGCACTATACCGTAATAATGTTTGTGCGGATAAACTTTCGATTCCAATAGTTTTTATGTTATCATAAATAATAATTATTTTTATAATGTTTTATTATTTAATTCAATCATATAAAATGAGATTGAATTTATTTGAATGAATCTTGTTCATAAGCACTGCAAGAAAGCACATGGTTTTTATCACTTTTTACATAAAATTTAACGTCCATTTTTCTTCCACTATAACATACGATGTAATTGTTTCTCAATATTAGATATGATTTTAAACTAGTATGTAACATTAATTTTAAGGACCTTATATTTTCTTTCTTTATTTATTTTTTTTTTTTTTTTTTTTTTTTATTGTTGAACTACTTTTATATTTAATTTTTATTATTTAATTAACACTAAGTCTCTTAACATCACTTACTAATTACTTGAACCCAAAAAAAATATTAGGAAATTCAATATTGAAAAATTGATGTGAACCATTTAATTACACTTTCTCAACAGGCTATCGTTTTTTTTCTTTTTTTTCGGTCCCAAACAAGACCTTTTTTGATTGATCGTAAAAGTACGAGAAAAAAAAACCAATAAATCAAAACCGGAAGTCAAAAATAAAAATCAAATTCAATTACAGATTTACAGCTCAATAAAATTAAACGAAATTTGCAATCAGGGCTAAACACTAGTGACGGCGTAGGCGCGACGTTACAAGTGTTAGAAAAACCCCGTTTAACTACCCAGGGTGTATGTTTTTATGGTAGCTGAGATCATAATCCATATACATGAGCAACATAAGATTCACACCTGGCGTCAGTAGCCTTCCATATATTTTTGAAGTCATTTTAATGTGAAATGTTTTCAGTTTTTTAACAAAAGTGTTAAATAACCCCCCCTGTAACTACCATGGGTGTATGTTTTTATGGTAGCTGAGATCATGATCTATAAACATGAGCAACATAAGATTAAAGGTAGTTACGGGGGGGGGGGAGGGGGGCTTTCTAACACTTTTGTTAAAAAACTGAAACATTTCACAATAAAATGACTTCAAAAATGTATGCAAGGCTACTGACGCTAGGTGTGAATCTAATGTTGCTCATGTATATAGATTATGATCTCAGCTACCATAAAAACATACACCCAGGGTAGTTACAGGGGGGTTTTTCTAACACTTTTGTTAAAAAACTGAAAACACTTCACATTAAAATGATTTCAAAAAGATATGGAAGGCTACTGGCGGCAGGTGTTAATCTTATGTTGCTCATGTTTATATATCATGATCTCAGCTACCATAAAAACATACACCCAGGGTAGTTACAGGGGGGTTTTTCTAACACTTTTGTTAAAAAACTGAAAACTTTTCACAATAAAATGACTTCAAAAATATATAGAAGGCTACTGACGCCAGGTGTGAATCTTATGTTGCTCATGTATGTAGATCATGATCTCAGCTACCATAAAAACATACACCCAGGGTAGTTACAGGGGGGTTTTTCTAACACTTTTGTTAAAAAACTGAAAACTTTTCACAATAAAATGATTTCAAAATATATGGAAGGCTACTGACGCCAGGTGTGAATCTTATGTTGCTCATGTATATAGATTATGATCTCAGCTACCATAAAAACATACACTCAGGGTAGTTACAGGGGGGTTTTTCTAACACTTTTGTTAAAAAACTGAAAACTTTTCACAATAAAATGAATTCAAAAATAAATGGAAGGCTACTGACGCCAGGTGTGAATCTTATGTTGCTCATGTATGTAGATCATGATCTCAGCTACCATAAAAACATACACCCAGGGTAGTTACAGGGGGGTTTTTCTAACACTTTTGTTAAAAAACTGAAAACTTTTCACAATAAAATGATTTCAAAAATATATGGAAGGCTACTGACGCCAGGTGTGAATCTTATGTTGCTCATGTATATAGATTATGATCTCAGCTACCATAAAAACATACATGCAGGGTAGTTACAGGGGGGTTTTTCTAACACTTTTGTTAAAAAACTGAAAACACTTCACATTAAAATGATTTCAAAAAGATATGGAAGGCTACTGGCGGCAGGTGTGAATCTTATGTTGCTCATGTATATAGATTATGATCTCAGCTACCATAAAAACATACACCCAGGGTAGTTACAGGGGGGTTTTTCTAACACTTTTGTTAAAAAACTGAAAACTTTTCACAATAAAATGACTTCAAAAATATATGGAAGGCTACTGACGCCAGGTGTGAATCTTATGTTGCTCATGTATGTAGATCATGATCTCAGCTACCATAAAAACATACACCCAGGGTAGTTACAGGGGGGTTTTTTAACACTTTTGTTAAAAAACTGAAAACATTTCACAATAAAATGATTTCAAAAATATATAGAAGGCTACTGACGCCAGGTGTGAATCTTATGTTGCTCATGTATATAGATTATGATCTCAGCTACCATAAAAACATACACCCAGGGTAGTTACAGGGGGGTTTTTCTAACACTTTTGTTAAAAAACTGAAAACATTTCACATTAAAATGACTTCAAAAATGTATGGAGTGCTTTCTACAATGGCCATTTTTTTGATGTTGCCCTGTGTTTGCATAATGATGATTATGATAATTTAATTATGTTTTGAGAGTGCTTACACTATACATTCGGAAATCGTTTTTTAAAGAAAATTAACTTTCATCGCTTCAAAACGTTTAAACATACATTTTCTCTTCTTTTTCATAAATTCTCTGATTTTTCATAAAACTTTCTGGTGAGAATTTTTAATTTGCATAAAAATATCAAAAATTTTCTGCTGGTGTAAAAAAAATATCAGCAGAAAAAATTTCATTATTGTGATAGTGATGCCTCTAGCGGTGAATAGCAAAACACATTTTTTCTGCTGGAAATTTTCTGCTATCTTATACAGCATCAAAAATCGTAGGTCGATAAACGATACTTATTTTCAATACGAAAAATGTATATCACATATATGTCGCATATATTGTGTTTTGTTGTTGCTTTTCTATATTAATTATTAACGTACAATTAAAATGATGAGTACACTGAGAAAAATTTGTATAGATCTTACGCCGATAATGTACAGGACAAAAAAGATATAGATGGTCTTCCTATGTTTAAAGTTATTCTCGCAATCTAAAATAATAATTTCGGTGATTTATTTATAGTTTATTGGTAAGTTAACATTTTATATTGGATTACTCGAGAAAATATTTGTTTTGGTTCTGAACCAAATGATATAGTTCCAGTCCCTATACATTACTGGTATCCAAGCGTACTAATTTTGGCGTTTCGGCATATTTTAAAAACCCATAAACGTTGAGGGTGGATATATACCTATATTTTTTGGGTTGAATGCCGCAGAATATTGCTCATGTTAAAGTATATTCAAATATTACTCAGCCTTACATTTAACGCTTAGTTTGTCTTTATATATCAGTCGGCGATATAGTATCCCATTTTTTGTAAAGGTTTTTTGTTAAGTGACGGTGAAAAATATTAAATTAATTTTTGTACTTAAATTAAAAAATTGTTAATTATAAAATAAATTACTGAAATTTTGTTAAACAAAAGAAATTTAAAATGATAAACAAATATTAAAATATTTAAGTTTCGTTTCGGATAATGGATTATTCAATTGAACTGGATATATTCAGGTGATTTGGTATAATTATTATGTGTATGGTATGCTAATAGATTTAAGTTTGTTTAGTTGTCCCTAGGTGAACACTTTGCGACGATGGTGCTGTATCAAAGAAACGAGAATAATTTGCCAGGGTTTGGAATATTACAATAATTGTGTGCCAATAAATATAGACAAGCCGAAAACGGTAAAATCATTATTATAACATCATGAAGCTCCTCTCTCACTAAACTTTCAATCGATGTTTTACGTGGTGGAAAAAAATATTAAAAAGTATAGCGTACATAAATAAGAGTGAAAAAATGTTTGAGTAAAATTGTTTCATATGTATATTTTTATTTATTTATTTATTTATGAATTTAATGGTTGAAGTTATTACCAACTTATTTCACAAGAGTACATGTACAATTGGTTTTTCATAAAAATTATTTAAATTTAAATTTAATTTATATCGCAATTAATGTTAGCCAAATTATTACAATAAAATATTTTGTGTGTGTTGTTAATTCTAGTTATTTTACTACGAAAATGAAAATATCGACAAACGCATGGGTAAGTATAACTTCCAAGATATAGGTAAATTTCCAAATTCCATGGAAACATGAATATATGGACATTGTATGCAGATCTAGAATAATTGGGAAACACTCTTCTTACTCCACAATTTTCCTACTAAATGTCTATCAAATTCCTTAAAGTATAGGCGTGCTGTAAAGAAAATAGAATATTCGCTCATAATTCTTGCTGTAGTATGTGTATGAAGTAGTGTAACTGGGTCTTAAATATTGGAACTTTACCTAAAGTTTAATAACATACGTCTAATCTATGTTGCTTTTTTTTTTTTTTTTTTTTTTTTCAATTATTTTTATTTATTGAATCTTTCAAAACATGAAAATAACAATAAGTTTTCAAATCTGAAAAACTAAGGTAATTATGTAAATCTGCGGGAGCAGAATCTACTTTTGTTCAATAAGTAAACTTAATAATTTATTAATTTATGCTATTACAGCCATCGTTTTCTTCTTTAATCGCGAAGACGTAGGTATATCTTGTAGGTTTCGCGCCAGCAAATTCGGATGAGATACCAGTTTCCCTGCATAGCTGATCCGCATCTTTTTCAATTCATCTTTGACAGTTAGGATGCTAAGGTCCTTATGTATATTTTTGTTTTTTACGAACCAGGGTGCTCCTGTAACCATTCTCAGAATTTTTGACTGTGTTCGTTGGACAATGTCGATATTCGAATTTGAGGTTGATTGCCATAATTGACAACCATACGACCAAATTGGTTTAATCATTGTATTATACAGAAGAAGTTTGTATTCTAGGTCAATAGTTGAATATTTCCCCATCAACCAATGCATTTTATCAATTCTTAGTTTGATATGGTCTCGTTTCATTTCAATATGTTTTCGCCAAGTTAACCGTCGATCAAGATGGATGCCTAGATATTTTGCTCCATTTGATTGAGGGATTGGTATTCCGTTCATTAAGACAGGCGGGCAAGTAAGCTTATTTAAAGTGAATGTTACGTGGGTCGATTTCTCTTCATTGACCTTTATCTTCCATTTCTTTAGCCATATTTCGATATCATAATATGTTGTTGCAGAATTTCGGACGCCATTTTTGGATTTTTATGGCTACATACAATTGCCGTATCATCTGCGAAAGTAGACAACAGAATTTGCGAAGACGTTGGTAGATCTGAAGTGAAAATTAAATATAACGTTGGGCCAAGCACACTACCTTGAGGTACTCCAGCCAGAATGTTTTTCTCGTTCGATTTAGAGCTATTGTATTTGACATAATATCTGCGATTTGACAAATACGACTTCATAAGTTGGTAAATTTCTGGCAATTTAAGCTTTATTTTATGAAGCAGACCCTCGTGCCAAACTTTATCGAATGCTTGGGCAACATCCAAGAATACGGCGGAGCAGTATTTTTTATCTTCGTATGCTGATCTTATTTCAGTAGCTACTCGGTGAACTTGCTCAATGGTTCCATGCTCGGCTCTGAAACTAAATTGATGACTAGGGATGATATTTCGTAGTTCCGGTTTAATATTTTCGATAATAGTTTTTTCGAATACTTTCGAGACGATTGGTAGTAGGCTTATTGGTCTATATGACGAGACTTTGGTAGGATCCTTGCCAGGTTTCGGGATCATTTGTTGATTATTTCCAGCACTCAGGTATATATCCTGATTCGTAAATTGAATTGAATATTTGAGCCAATCGTCCAAAGGCACCCTCAGGCAGTTGTTTAAGCATTTCACCTGTAATTTGATCATACCCAGGGGCTTTCTTTAATTGAATTTGATGTGCAATAATAAACTTTACCAGTGGTTTCTTTATCTTAAATTTCCTCACAGTTCTGATTGCTATATTTTCTGTTTGAACCACCGATAATCCAAGGTTTGGAGTGAATACACTTTCAAGGTGATCAGTAAAGGCTTTAGCTTTTTCTTCATCACTTCTAGCCCATTCACCGTTTGAAAGACGAATTGGCGGATTTGGTTGCTGAGGCCGTTTAAGATATTTAGCGGCCTTCCATAATGAATAGTTTGTGTCCGAATGGGGAGATAATTCTTTAAGATGATTTTGCATATAATCCATCTTGTTTTTTTGTAGTAGACTTTGTAGTTTTCGTTTTGCCTGATTATAGTTATGTTTAGCATCTGGTGATCGATTAATTTGCCAGATACGCCTTAAGCGACGTTTCTCTGTTAACATTTTTTCTATTTCAGCGGATGTTATGGTGTGTCTTGTATGTTTGCTCTTCGGTTCAGGCGAGGCCGAAATAGCTGCGTTGACTAGTAGATCATTAAAGTTTTCCATAGCAATGTTTATATCGTTCGTCGTCTGCAGTTTAGACGTTAGGTCGATATGTGAACTGATGTACATCTTGAATTTCAACCAGTTAGTGAAGGTGTTCGTTAGATAATTATTTGAAGAACATGGCTTTTGGTCGGCCCAATAATGTAGTAAGACCGGAGAGTGGTCAGAAGATAATTCTAAAAGTGGTTTAGCTTGGATTATTTCTCGGTTTATTTTACTTGTTTCTGCAAAATCTAGGACATCAGGAATTTTTCGACGATCAGTAGGCCAATAAGTTGGATGGCCACACGACGCAACATCGTAGTGGTTTTCTTGAATAACATTCATTAATTGACGTCCCCTTGGAGTAGTCAATCTTGAACCCCAGTAGGTATGTTTGGCATTAAAATCGCCGGCGACCATAAAACGTTGACCCAAGGTTGCAAAAAACCGTTTGTAGATATCTGCCGAAACGTTATTATTTGGAGGGCAATATATTGAAGCGATGACTAAGCTTTCTTTGTCGAGGTCAACACACAAGAAGGTTGCTTGAATTTCCTCAGTGCTATATTCATTTAGAACATAATGGCAAATCCGCTTTTTTATAATTATAGCAGTTCCTCCTCGACTTCTGCCCAAGGGATGTTTTGTATCATAAACTTCGTAACCATTAATTCTGAAATTGTGTTTATCCGTTAAGTGGGTTTCAGAAACTAACATAAGATCAATTTCGTGTTTAGCTAGGAAATGTTCTAATTCAAGTTTGTGTTGGCTTATACCGTTTGCGTTCCAGTGGCATATCATCAGATAGTTTATCGGAGACATTCTAGTTTCTGGATCATAGTGGTTTGATTTTGTAGCATTGCTTGTAGCATATTTTGCATTGTTGTCATTAATTGCATCATCATTTGCATGCAGTTATTCAAAGTAGGTTCAACATATGAGGATTCACCTTGAAGAACGCTTGCGTATGTTGGTTTGCTGGTTGGTGTTCTGTGCGAACGAGAGTCATTTGTCGTATGCGGAGGTATATTATTCTGCGCATCTGCTGTAGTTTTATACTGCCTCCTGGGACGTGACAATTGACTAATATTTATGTAGACTGGGCATCCTCGGTAGTTTGCAGTGTGGTTTCCGCCGCAATTGCTGCATTTCCTTTCAGTTGAAGAGTTCTTTGGTTTTGGGCAACTTTTGGTTTTGTGTAGTTCGCCGCATACGACGCACACTGATATCAACTTGCAATATGTCCTTGAGTGACCGTATTCTTGACAGTTTAAACACTGTATTGGTCTGGACCTTTTCTTTGGTTCTTCAACAGTTATACGTCTGTGTATGAGGTATTTTAGTTTATATATTGGATGAACTTCTCCCTTTTTCAAAATGCTTTCGGATGGATCCAGTTCAACTTTGACCATTGGTTGTGGTTGCTTCAAGTGGTTCATGATTCTATATACGTTCTGTATCTTAAATCCATCTTCAACAAGCGCAGCCTGGATTTCGGTTGTTTCAACTTGAACATCGATGCCTTTAATAACGACTGAGAGACCCTTTGAAGACTTCAATCGGTATGTATAATAATTTCTGTTGTGAGCATCGTAAAAATTAATGACCTCTCTATAGTCGTTGAATTTTTACTTCGTGTATATTGCATCGAAGTAAATTTGTTACGTGAAATGTTTTTCCATTTGTTAACACGCTTGATTTGAGTTCTTGCACTACCTTGTGTGTATCGATTTCGCGTAAGTAGATTGGAGGTGGCTTATAGTTTCGATTTGCCTGTTCTTGAGTATTTGCATTTACAGTTTGCCGCTCTTCCGCATCCTTTTCGATGAACGTTTCAAATCGGTTGTTTAGCGGTAGTTTGAATTTTTCGACGTTCGATTTCTTACTTATCAGTAGTTTATCTGCTTTTGGACTATCCCTTTTCCGTTTTACTGTAATATAGCGATCGATGCCAGTTTGTGTCAATTGAACATTGCGTTTGGTGCTCTCTTTAATGCTTGTATCGCTACTGTGTATTTCTGGGAGTTTATTTATCGGGTCGTCTACCACTTTTGGTTCCATATTCAACATTGAAGTTGAAAATGATCGTTTAACAGAATTTGCGGTAGAAGGTTTTATAGGTAATCTTGTCTCCATACCTCTTTTCAAGAAAGGATTGTTCAATTCCATAAAGGTCATTTTACTTCCGTCAGCCGTACTGGATGAACCACCCGCCAGACTGACAACTTCAGTGGTATTGCTTGTAGCTGTATATGATGTAGTAACCAAGCTTGGAATCACTACATCATTGCGGTCGCTAGATCTCGACGACTGGGATCCCGCTTGCTCACTCCCGAGAGTCGCCGGTACTGGGCATCCGATTCCCTGCACCGTATCTTTGTTTTGGTTGGTTAACTCCATTGAATATATAGATTCTGGGTTCCTTCCCTTAGCATTTTATACCTACTGCCAGGTTTTTTACAGCCGCCCCTAACATGGAGAACAGACACTGGAAAAAGCCGCCCCTAACATGGAGAACAGACGCTTCAAGATTTGCCATGGGTATTTCCCCCTCAAGGCAAGTAGCTTGGGTATTACCGCGCCCGTACCCGCGGGGTTATACTTTTAGCGTTACCCAGGGTGCAGCGCGAGGAGCTTGTATAACCAGCGCACCCAATCTATGTTGCTTGATTGCCAATATTTAAAGTATAAACATCATAAAATCAGATCTTTTCCGTTGGAGTTTATAGCTTACCGCCAAATAAAAAGAGTAATTTCACCTGTTCAATTGGTAGCAAAAATATGGAATATTCAACAATTAATTATTGTTGTCCCAAAATAGCCTATAACTATAGTTGGAAAATATGTAAAACATCGGAAATATTACCAATATTTTTTTCAGTGATATTACAATTATGTTGTGTATACACGGATCCGCTCGAAACGCGATATTTCAAAACAAGATATGACAAAACGAGATATGGTACAAAACGCGATATGGTACAAAATGAGATATTTCAAAACGCGATATTTCAAAACGCGATATTTTACAAAACGCGATATTTCAAAATGCGATATTTCAAAACGCAATATGGTAAAAGCGACCCGATTGATACCGGTCCTATTTACTCTCGCCCCTATCGATTTTTAAATTCCTATAAACTGAAATTAAATTTCCCCTTCACCCGCCTGATATAACCCGATCCTAAATTCCCGTTTTGTACCATATCGCGTTTTGTACCATATCGAGTTTTGAAATATCGCGTTTTGTACCGTATCGCGTTTTGTACCGTATGCATTTTGAAATATAACGTTTAGAAATATCGCGTGTTGAAATATCGCGTTTTGTACCATATCGCGTTTTGTACTTTATCGCGTTTTGAAATATCGCATTTTGAAATGTCGCGTTTTGTTCCATATCGCGTTTTGTACCGTATCGCGTTTTGGATTATCGCGTTTTGAAATATCGCGTTTTGATAATTCGCGTTTTAAAATATCGCGTTTCAAATAGGACCCGTGTATACTATGTACTTGTTTTGTTGTTATTGCGCTTTGATATTACATATATGGGAAAACGAAAAATGTATATTGTGTGAATGACGTAGACTTATGTTTTGTTTTTTTATATTATTTTATTTACAGCGTCGATCGCGCTTACTAATCCGTTTTTGTATGTACGTATATGCGACATTTATTTTGATTGAATTGATATCGTTTATGTCGTCGTAACGATCTAATTTGTATTTGATTCATGATTATGATTTGGTTGATGATCAGATTTTGGAAATAATTCGCGAGATTTGATATAAGATGGATGAGGTTGTGAATAATAAATTGCTTTTATGCAACAAATGCTCAAAAAGTTCGGGGTTTCGGGATAGCACTACATTTTTGTAACGACTATACTTTTTTCGGGTTAACTACACTTTAGCCAAGAAATACAACAAATAATTCGGAATGGCTTTTCGGGCTAACTTAACGGACTTCTTGTTCGAGTCTCTTCGAAAATTCAATTTGAGCATTACTAGACCCAGACCAGTTAATTTCTTTATATGCTCGGTTAATTCTTCGAATTGTGACATTTTTTATTTCTAGATTTTTACACTTTTACTATTATCAAAATGAATTTTTCAATGAAAATGCGGAAATATCAAATCCGCGCGGTTACGCTTTAGCGCATTTTCTATATCCCTTTTCCTGCCCGGTAACACAATTGTGTCAATAAAATCAAGCGAAATTTTTTATCAAAAACGCCATTACGTAACATGCTATGTTTTTTTCTCACATTTGTGTGGTTTGGACTTAACTTGAGCCAATTTATTTTTTGGTTGAAAAAGGGATATACATCATAAACGTTTATGTCAAGTTTTATTATGATGCGATTAAAAATTTTCGTTTTCTTTATTATTCATAAACGTTTACGTTATTTTTGTGTCATGATGCGATTAAAAATATGTGTTTTCGTTATCAGTCTTAGATGCTCGCGTCAATTTTTCTCATGATACTCTAAAAAATGCGTATGTTTACGTCAATTTGTCTAATGAGCCGATGAAATGCATTATCTCTATATACAATATAAAAATCAAGTGTCACGATGTTCGTACACGCTAATCTCCGAAAACGCCCAAACGAATTATAGTAGATTGTAGTTGAATATTGAATTGTCAATTTATTGTGTGTGCAGATTTCTATACGGGTTAGAAATAAAATTAAAATACCAAAAGTTTATGAAAAATATAGTGCAAGTGAAAATGTTTAATTTAATTTAACGAAGCTCTCTGACGTATTCTTAGTTTTCCCATACACGAACAAAACCCAAGTGTCGAGCACCTAGCGATTCATTTTGAAAGCGGTCAACGTGTATATTTCACTACAAAAACGACACTTAGCGAATTTTTCAAACTGTTTTTCAACTTTTCATACCTGATGTTTTCGGACAATTCGCAAAAACATTATTATACCGACGTTCCACGCTATTTTGCATGGCACAAGTCAGGTAAAAATAGGATTCACGTAGAAAAGGCGAACCACATCTAACAATTACAGGCGCTAATACATAGGGACGACCGTACACAGTACACCCAATACAACGTGCATTTTTCTGTTTGCGTTTGTTGTTGGCGCATGTTTCAGGACCAACGTCTTTCCAATTTTTGCGATCAGCCAATGGACAAGTATTTAATACATATGAAGATGTATGTCCCGAGATGCAATTGCTAGAAAACGACAATCATTAAGATCTGAAACTTGCAGATGCAGCATTTACATCCACGCCGAATAACATTCATCAACTGTTCGAAATTTTATTAACGACATGTTATCCAACACAATCATCGGCTTTGTGGGAAAAATAGAAGAATTACATGGCTGAAGACATACTATACCGAGTTAGATATACAGACAAAGATAATGATCGAACTTTTTTGCAGCACTGCAGCCATTCCGCTGTTTTTTAATATTATATTAATAATGATATTAATTTTTGTTAAATTGCTTCTACAACTTTTGTAGAAGCTAATTTGCCACAAAAGTTTTATCAGAAATCGATGAATCACGGAACTCGGCCCATTTTAAACCGATAATGATGGGATACGTTGGATTGAAATGGGTTCTAAAATGTTATTGGAAGAAGTTTTTGGAAAAGGCCACCCCGAACTCGGCCATTCTTTAACCGATTTGAATTTAACCCAATTTAAAACAAAGAAATTTAACCCAATTAGGTTTGTTGGATGAAAATGGGCATTTTAAATGATCTGTGGAGGAAGTTTTGGAATATCGCCACCTTGAACGGAGCTCAGGCAGTTATTAACCGATCACGATGGGATTGTATTTGTTTAATGTAATTGGAATTTATTAATGATTTGTAGAAGATTTTTTTTAATAAAGCCACGTAGAATGGATACGGCTATTAATTAACCGATAATGATAGAACTCGGCTCATTGGATTAATATGGCAATATAAAGTGATAAACTACTGTACTCGACAGATGATGAGAAACAGAATCCTAATTTTCTCTTTGTCCGATTATCGCGGTAGTGGACAGTATAATTATTGGTGGTTTTATGGAATTAATTCTCAGACTAATTATGCTCTTGTATTGTAAGTACCTCGAAAGTTTAAACTTTCAAACTTTCGTTAGGTTCGAAAGGTTCTGGAGATCTCAAGGTCTTAGAAGACATCATATTCCCTGTTCCCATGAACTGTTTTCGAGGTCGTTCTTGGTAAGTGTAGTGTATCCATAAATAATTAAATACTCGTGTTTATAAATTGTATCGACTTCATTTATTAATTATAATATGTTTATTCACCTTGTACATATTCTTGTTTTTTTCTAACTAAAAAACTCTAACTCTTTTATACATATTCATAGATAACGCCAGTAGTGGCTAAAACTATAACTAAAAATGGGTTGCGTTCCACTACGCAACACCACAATCGTCACCCCTAAGTTTACATTATAACTAAATCTATTCTTAATTATATCGAGAAGGTTTTTGAATAGTTTTCCTATCCCTTAAATTAAAAGGAAGACTATTATTAATACTCTCAGTATTATTGGTTCTTATTATTACTAGGTTTCCTTCCACTGTGTTGAGAGGATCCTGTGGTTCTACAACCACCCTTTTAGGTGATAGTGTATTGGGTTCCAATCTTGGGCGCATTTGATTCACATGTCGTTTAATGGTTCGCCCAGACTCTAATTTACAAATGAAACACAGTGGGCCTAAAATCTTTATTACAATTGCGTTCACCCACTCGTACGCGTTCGGATTCTTGTAACTTCTTATAATTACTGGTTGGTTTACCGAAAACTTACGTTTTGGTGTGACAAAATGTGCTTCGTTTTTCTTCATTTGCTTCTTTGGTCGTAAAAGGTCCAATTTAATCCTTGGCGTGTACCCGAGCATAATTGCTGCGGGAGATATACCCGTGGTCGAATGTTGTGTGATTCGATAATCTAACAAAAACCTGTGTATGATTACTTGCATGCTTTCCTTCATGTTCTTTCTCTTTCCCGTCTTCACTGCCTTCTTTATGGTTTTTACGGAGTTCTCGGCCGCACCAATAGTCGCTGGGTAGCCCGGAGGAGTCATGGTGTGCTTCATATGGCAGCTTCTTACAAATCTTTTGAAAACATCCGAGGTAAATTGAGATCCATTGTCAGATACAATGTGATCGGGTAACCCAAATCGCGCAAAGAGTTCGATCAGTTTTTCTACCGTAAAATCGGTTGTTGCGTTGTTCGTTATAAATACTTCGGTCCACTTTGAGCGAGCATCGACCATAATTAATAGGTATTTATCAAACAACGGCCCTGCATAATCGATGTGCACGCGGCTCCATGGGCGATCGGGTATTTCCCAAGTCATATTTGGCACCGTCGGAGGATTTGGTAACACCGACAAGCACGACTCGCATGACTTTATAACACGTTCTATGTCATCGTCTATTCTCAGCCACCAAATATATGATCTTATTAATGCCTTGGTTTTGACGATGCCCATGTGTGAACTGTGGACTTTTTCTAATATTTCACTCCTCAAATTTTCCGGAATCACGACTCTATAGCCCCACATCAATTTATTATTCTCCGCCACCATCTCGTCTTTACGTTTAATAAAAGCTTTGAATTTGCCGTCTGTTAACTTTGTAAAATCGTTTTCACGTACTGCTTCAAGGACCGCCAACATTGTATCGTCGTTCGTTGTTTCAGCTTCGATCTTTGCGCAATCAATGGGCAATTCGCCATTGGCGCTTATGAAGTACAGGTAGGACTCACCCTCGTCCAAATCTTCCGCCTGTTTATCAGCCTCTGGTAGTCTTGAACACATATCTGCACAGTTTCTATTCGATTCGACGTACTTAATAGTATAATTGAATGATTGCAGGTGCACTGCCCACCGTTGTAATCTACTTGTTGACATCTGTGGCAACCCTTTTTTTTCCCCAAAAATGCCTAGTAGCGGCCGATGATCCGTTACCAATGTAAAATATCTGTTACTTTGTAATCCGCGCATATCCTAGTTCCACCATTTTTTTAAAGACTGGTACTAAAGGAGTTCCCCACTGTGCTGATTCGCATTTCGAAATAATCTGTTGTTGTACTAACGATTGTAATTGATCTTCTACGTCTTCTCTAAAAGCGTGAGCTATCTGTCTCGCTTTGCAGAATTTAGGCACCACATTCTCCCCCATCTCCAACTTAACCGTAACGTTTTTTAACAACCCAATACCACTCCTAAAAAGGTCATCATAAGAACTTACAATATTTTTTAAGGTTTGCTCATGTTTAACCTCTACGTTATTAATATGAATTTCGTTTATATTAAATGCTCTAAAAAAATCTAGACCCAAAATTGGTACTTTTACGTTATCTATGATTAGAAATTTAAAGGCTTGTGTGATTTCCTTATGTCTAATAACTGGGGTAAATGATCCTACAACTTTTAATTCATTTCCCCCGTAACCTCGAACAACTGTCTTATCATTTTGTAATTCATAATTATCAAAGTATTTCTTAAAAATAATTAAAGGAATAGCTGAGATTCCAGCTCCTGAATCTACCTGAAACTTAACCTCAATATTAAAAATTCTTAAAACTAATTCGACGGGCCTTGATTTCGTACTAAGAATGTTATATATCACCTCCTCGTTATCTACTGATGTTGAACTAGTGCCATGACTCGTATCTCGATCTTTGTTATCCCTCATCCTCAGCTTTGCGTCCTTATTTGTTATTTCGTTTTCGTCATTTATGTAAAATATTTCTTCTGCGTAGTAACTATTGTCGCCTTCTTGGTGTTCACTTTCATCTGTAATTGCATTGATCCTGGGCCCCGGTTGTGAACATACTGTCGCCTTATGTCCCTTAATGTTACATCTGTTGCAGATGCAATTTTTGTAACGGCACTCGACATCCGAGTGATTTGAATAACCGCAATGTTTACACTTCCGTCTTGTATTTTTGTTTAACGGCGTTGAATTCATCTGTTTAGCTGCTTTGACACTTGTATTATAACGTCCCTGCTGATTTCTGTATGGTAACACTTGTTGTCTAACGTAACAAATCTCCGGCTCATGTTCGTAATTCTTCTTTCGTAATTCGTGTTTTTGCGCAATCTCCGTAGCTTTCTCGAACGTGATTTCGTCTTCATCGCAAAGTTTCGTAAACGTGCCGCCGTCCATACCCGTAATAAATTGATCAGCTAATTGCGTATTGAGTCTGTTTCCAAATTTGCATTTGGACGCCAAAACTTTTAATCTTAAACCCCATTGCTGTACGTTTTCGTCTTTTTCGCGCTTTATACGATAAAATTTTTGTCTCTGTTCGTACAAAATTGTTGGCGGCGAAAAATATGCAGACAATAACTCGCACAACTCATCGTAGGTTTTCGCGTTTGGTTCGTTCGGTTGGCACAACCCATACAATATTTTGTATGTGGATCCGCCAATGCTATCCAGTAATGATGCCTTTTTATCATCTTCACCGTCAATCTTCCCTCTCGCACAAAAATTTTCGAAACGAGATTTGTATACCATCCATTCGTCTTCCGGATAATTAAATTGTGGAATAGTCAACACTGTGGATGTAGCAGCCATCTTGAACTTTTACTGTATACGTAATTAACTTTTTCTTTTTTTTATATTTTATTCTTTACATACACCATTAACAAACATAAATAAAATAAATCCTCGTCGCCAATGTAGTGTATCCATAAATAATTAAATACTCGTGTTTATAAATTGTATCGACTTCATTTATTAATTATAATATGTTTATTCACCTTGTACATATTCTTGTTTTTTTCTAACTAAAAAACTCTAACTCTTTTATACATATTCATAGATAACGCCAATAGTGGCTAAAACTATAACTAAAAATGGGTTGCGTTCCACTACGCAACACCACAATAAGAATACTACAAATTTATTCGAGCTCTTTGTGTAGGGTTCATAACGTGATTTTTTGTGAGAATATGTAGTTTTGCCGCCCCAGGTGGCTATGTTCCAGAACTTCTTCCAAAAATCATTTAAGAATTTCATTTCCATCTTCAATATCTAATTTCAGCATAATCGGTTAAGAAATTATCGAATTCCATCCCAGGTAGCTATATTCCAGAACTTTTACAAAAAATCCCATTTTAATCCAACATACTCAATCCCATCATAATCAGTTAACAATAGGGAGCACTGAATTTGTTTTGCAAAAAGTTGAATTGTAAAAATTTACGAACTGGAAATATTAAAACTTGAATTTGTTTTAAAAATATTTGAATTTATTCCACATTCCTACATTTAATTGAAGTTGCTTTGAAAAAACACGAATTTGCTTTGCAATAAATTTAGGTTGATTTAAACAAAACTGACAGTGAAGTATAACAAATTGTGGTTGACTTGTAAAAAGTTGTGAATGAACTAAAAAATATTTCAATATCATTTGAAAAAATTGTGAGTTTGGAGTGCAAAACCTATATTTGTTTTTAAAGTTTGCCCGAATTTATTTGCTTGATTAGAAAATTGGTTGATTTTGGTCCAGTGCATCTGTTAAAAAAATTATTACTCATACGCTTCTTCTACCTTTCGTTCAGCCGTTAAAAAAAACTGAATAAATTGCAGATTTTTAAAAAAAAGGTGAGGTAAAGCAATGTAGAAACTGCCTCACCTGTTTCCAACTGTGATGATGCTTTATCGAACCGTTGTTATAAGCATTCTCCCAATAAAAGTAATTTTTGAGATGTCTGTGTCGATTTAGATGTTTAAGTGTCTATAAATGCCTTTATTACTTTCGATTATACAATCCGAATTTTTAGAATTTTTGTCACTTGAGTGCTATCAATTACATATAATTGTGCATATTGAGGCGCCTCATCGAAGTGAATGAAACAGCACTATCATATAGGATCTAATTATGTTTGCGAAAGTGATGAGGATGATTCACATCTGAGAGTATTTGTTCAAGGAACTCTAGATAACCAACTTCGTTACCGTCTACATCCTTCGACTTAGGCAGCATAAGCCTACCTTTTATTCAGCGGTCTGTGAGTTTCTTGTTGTTGTTGAATATTCAGCGCGAAAATGATTTAATCTAAAAAATTGGCAGATGATTCCTAAATTACACTTAAACCAAAAGTCACTTCTTTAGACAACGTAATGATGAAAAGATGCACATTATTCTTAGTTTCCTGAAATATAGAATATTTATGTTTCGATAAATCGCATAAATATGTTGGCTTCTAAACATATTGTGATAGGTCCCAAATGTTCGATGTAAGATGATTCTGGTATAAAAAATGTATGTTTCGTCGGACAAAACATAGAGTATGTTGTTTTGTTGAACTGACCTTAGCAGCTCCAACGCATTGTCAATGGCCTTCGGATGGTTGAATTACAACATAATGGCACCTCAATTTACTTACAAGTCTCTACGACGCATTAAAATTGTATTTTTCGATAGGTCGTACATGCAACTGAAGTTAGCCGACGAGATTTACGAATCAGTCTAACTTCACCCAGTCTATATTACAATTAAATATGCAAATTATGTGAAATCAAGTCATATTGGTAATCAAAATAATTTCCGGCGAAAATTTATACTACTGAAGTTAGCTGCAAATTTGGCACAAAAAACTGCATTATTAGACGAAATTTAATCGAAAAACTACTTTATCGACCTATTAAGCGGGGAATCCGAAATCACCCGTTCCACACAGTGCTTCAAAGAAGCAGGTTCATTTTCATCTCTATTTTCCCGTTTACCTATAAAGCAATACTAACACAAAAAGAAATGAAATAAAATAAAAAAATCAAGGCCTTTTTGGACATGTAGATTTTACATGTTACATACACTTCTGTAAATTTGCATTAAGTTTGCCGAGATTTCATAAAATTTGAAGGCTGGTTGACTTTTACCGAGACTTTTACTCGAGAGTAAAAGTCGACGTTTCTTCCAATTAAATTAGTGGTTGTCCCTCAATTTCTCTACGACACCAATAATATTACTTGATTTGCACTGTAAGCAGTTAATTGAATTTGAACTCGATGAACGTTGACGTTATCTGCGATAAATTCTCTGTATTATTTGTCTATTATAACTAATAAGATTATAATTAAATAAGAATAAGTCTAAATGTGTATATTTCGTGTTAACATTGAAATGTGGAAGTTATCCTGCCTGATTTTATTAGTTCATTGCGCTGTTTCCCAAAGAATTAGTAAATTGAGTAAGTAATTAATATTTTCGAGTTTCATAAAATATAAATTGTTTAAATTTATTTTAAGAATGTGACGAAACGTCATCTTTAAACACTGATTCAGAGTCATTGCATCCCTATTTAATGGAATTGGTGGTATTGCGTGAGGAGACCATTTTGTCATTATGCGAGGGAACTTTAATTAGTGAAGACTATGTTCTAACAAGACGGTTTGTTTTTGAGGTATACTCAAAAGAAGAAGTATATGTTCGTAAATTAAAATTAAATGGAGAAAATTATTCAAATACGAAACTTTTCGGTATTAAACAAGTTATTTTTCATGATTTAAATGCTTTAAAAACGGATATTGCATTGGTGCAGCTAACTGAGTCGATTCCATACCGCACCATTATATCGATTTTTCGACCCGCTTGTTTGTGGACAGATTTAACCGTGCCTTCTAATACATACCAAATGCGTACTACCATTTCACGAGAAAACAGAGCAAAGAGCCTAGTAACAATAACTACAGTGCCAGTTGACGTGTGTACTAGTACTGAATTTGTTATTTCATATATAAAGGGTAATCCGGATAATGTAAATTCTGCAAGTACTGTCAACTGGTACATGTGCTTTGATCTGTCAAATGTTTTTGGAGTAAGCAAATGCTTGTGTGTGGTTTCACTTACTTAAAATAAATTATTCTCTTTACAGGCATGGAATGGTACTCCGATCATGTACAAACAGGGAAACAAACACTTTTTAGTCGCAATTATGAACATAAAAGTATATAAGAACGCTAGTTTAGGTTTAGCGGCTAAAGTTAGCAAATATATTGAATGGATCGAATCAATTGTTTGGCCGGTATAATAATTTAAATGCACTGTACAGATTTGTCATAAGTAATATATTATCATTCCTTAAAATAGAATGCCAGTCAACTAGAATGCGGCAATCGAAATATAGTACATACCCCGATGATGATTTACGGCCAATCAACATATCATGGAGAATTCCCGTGGCATGTAGGACTGTTTCGAAATGGAGAGTACATTTGTGGTGGTACAATTATAAGTAAAACTGCAATTTTGACAGCGGCACATTGCGTCCACGATGACCGTGGAATAGTTCCCACCAATTGGTTAACCGTTATTGCAGGAACTCATCGGAGAAAAGAATTTCCACTTGAAGCACAGAATTATGTTGTAAAAAACGTAAAAGTTCATGAACATTTTACTCGTTCTAATTTACAGAACGATATATCCATTTTGAAAGTGAACGGGTTAATTGAATATTCAGACTATATTCAACCAATTTGCATAAGTGATAAATTGAACTTTAATGATTTTCCAAATGGAACCATAGCAGGATGGGGCACTACTGAATATAATAATGGCTCAGATGTATTACTGCAAGCAACGCTTCCCATACTTAGTACTGTCGCTTGTCTTGTCAAAAATCGTTTTGTTATGGCTCGCTATTTGAACGAGAATAATTACTGTGCAGGAATTCTCAATGGGACGAATGTTGGGGCTGGAGATTCAGGCGGTGGTATGGTGTTTGAGTTTGAATCCCAGTGGTATCTTCGGGGAATTGTGTCTTTGGGTATTGCCATTCCAAATACAGGTCGAATGGATCCACTTCAAATGGCGTTTTTTTCCGACGTTCCACTCTTTTATGATTGGATTAAAGAACATACAAAAGAAGACAATTACCCTTAATAAACACATTTTTTATTAACCACTTGTTTTTTATTTCGCAATATAATATTTTTTTTTGAATATTTTCAAAAAGTTTAAAAAATCACTCGATCGATTTCAACTTGATAGTCCAACGCGGGAAAATTGGCGTTGTTTAGAGTATATAGGAAAATCGAGCCAACGGATTAGCAACATCGTGTCCAATTATACCAATATTAGTTTTGCTTTTTATAATAATAATACAATAAAGAAAATTGTTTTTAATAATAAACCTAGAGTTGATCGCCTTTCCAAGTCTGCTGTTTATAGGATTAATTGCAATGATTGTAGTTTCTCCTATATTGGTCAGACTTGGCGAAATTTTGGAGTTAGAGCTAAAGAACATTTATCTGGTTGCGATCAATCAACTTTTCATAACCATTAGTGATGTTCCAAATTGGTTTAACCCAGGGATCGAAATTATTCTTCGATTTACCATTATTCATCATGTTTCCTTGTAATATTCTTTTTGTATGAAATTATTTTCTATTCGTCAACCGAGAATAACAAAACAAAATTTCTATTTTTATATTCCATTCACTGAATAGTGAATAAGAAAATGAAATAAATTAAATTTTTGTTAGTGGATAATGTTATAGATTGTAGCACGTTGTTGAATAGAATAATGTTGATCATACGTTTTATTTGAATAATGTTGTAGATAAGGACGAGTAGAATAAATAGAGTTTTCGATTTAATTTTTACATCGAAGTGTAATTTCAAATTTTTAATAGAAAACGCATAAATTTAGAGGTACATTTATGATGTCTAGTTTTATGAATTTAGGTTTTGCATTTGCATTTCAAAGGTTTAGCATTTCAAATTCACAATTTTGGAAATGATCATTTCTTAACCGATTGTGATGGGATTGGGTATGTTAGATGGAAATGGGGTTCTTAAACAATTTTTGGAAGAAGTTTTAGAATATGGCCACCTACCATATAGCAATTATAAATTATAAATATTTATGTACATAATACATATTAGGGGGGATGTGCACCATACTTCAATTGTAACATTATTTGAATGCCTTAACATACCCGCACTCTTGAAATAACTAATTCAACATTATACTACCAAATATAATAATTTGTTAATTTTATACAATCCAAAATGCATATCTATATTTTTTGCACCTAGCTTATTTATAGATTATTTTAAATTTTACTACATAATTCAAACACTTAATATTGGGCCGGCGATCGATCGTCGTACGAGAAAGACGCGTTTTTGTCTTTCTCTGTATAGAAAAATTAAAACTTAAATTTTTTGTGATTTAAATAAATAAATAAATAAATAATATGTTATATATAAAAGTTATTAATTTAATTAAATAAAATATATAATATAAAGTGTTATTAAATAAATATTATTGAATTAAAATTAAAATTAAATTAATGTGAAAATATGTCAATATACATATAAATAAAATAATTTGTGTGACGCAGTGACGCAGCAATGATGAACATCATAAGCTAAGTGTTTTTTGTTTTTCATATTTTTTATTTATATTTTGTTTAATTTATATTTTTTATAAAAATCTATCTAAATTTTAATTTTATTAATATAAATATGTTTTATTATTTGCATTTGTAATATGTGTCGTAGTAATGTGTGGTATGGTTTACGGTGTGTGTGTGTGTGTGTGCACAGCAACATTAGTTTTTATATCCCTTTTCCTGCCTGCCCACACAACTCTGTCGTTAAGGCAGGAAAACCATGTCAAACATTTATTTTTGTATGTGTTTTGGACCATCCTACACATTTGTGCATTCCTTTCAAACTTATTTTCGTTCTGAAAAAACACGATGACTAAACACACAATTGTGTTGGTTGTACTTCAAATCAAGCCAAATTTTTATTATTGTGGTAGAAAAAGGGATGTATATGTACATACATTCACGCAGTCAAATATAACAATGCCTCCTAAACTACAGGCCGTATACACCAAATGATGGCGCAAAAAATGAGAGTAGTAAGAGGCCTGTAGTTTAGGAGGCATTGAATATAACGCAGTCTAGTTTAAAGACAAATAAGACAAAAAAGATGAAAATAAAAATACTCTTCAGTTGCTTATCATTCATTTTCTGTTCATTTTCATATGAATTTTTTTATGCTAATTTCTCTCCGCTCTTGAATAGTAAAATGAATTTTCAGAAATGTTATGCAGTAAAAAATGAAGTCTCTAGTGAGCGAATAATGTGAAACTAAAAAGGTTGATCTTATTTTTTGTGTGAGCGTACGGGATCTACTGCTCTTTTGGTTTTACTTTTCTATTCTAATAAGAAAGCGAAAATTCATTGTAGTACTGATTGGATAAAATGTATTGTTGCCTGTATTGAACGATCGAATAGATGATACATATCATTTCTTTCTACTTTATTCTTGATAAGTGAGTAGTAAAACAAAATATTTTTTGTTCCTTTACTGAGATCAGTTTTACAAATAATGCATTAGTTCCGTGGAAAGATTTGCTGACAGCAATTTTTTTTACTGATAATACGCAAAAAAAAAAAACTTTAAAATTTCATAAGAGTGATAAAGAACAGAAATATTTTTTATTTTCATTTTATAGTAAAATTTTATGGTTTTACATTATCGCATAACCTACAAATTTCTTAAAATTTTTAATTTGTACATTATTTCGTACAATTCGATTTTTGTTTTTTATATATTTTAATTTTAATATCCTATTCCACTAAAAACCTCTAACGTTAACAAATTTCAACACAAAAAAAACAAATCGACATCTGAGTATAAAAATGGCGGACGACTTATTTTGTATGAGTGTGACAAAAATTTCCTATCTTTACATACATTTTTTGTACATATGTATGTGAAAAATACTGCCATAAAAAAAGTCCAATTTACATTTTTATGGCAGTATTATGCTAGTAAATTACCACCATCACAACTATTCTCTCAGTAAAATTTTACTGACAACATGTTTTGTTTCGTACACAACCATTAAAATCTATATTTTTTTGCTCGCTTTTATTTTTACTGACAGCAGATTTTTCCCATGGAATAGGAACATCACACTGTTCGATCGGTGTAGAGTGAACAAAACATTTTAACGAGCGACTTTTTTAAACCCTGATATAGGCGTATGTGTGGATTTGTGTGCATATGCATGTGTGTGTAGGTTCATATGTATTTATACTTATGTATATGTTTAGTTATATATACGCATGTGTATATTTGTATAATATGATTGAATGTTTTTACCTTTTTATAATCATTTTAATATTTTAAAATATTAATATTTTAAATGTGTATGTATGTAAATGTATGTGTATATATGTATGTATGTGTGTATGTGTATATATGTTTATGTTTTTTTTTCTTTTTTTTTTATGGGCGGAGGAGGGGAACCTTTGATAGGCCTCACGTGTGAACCCATATCTCAAACACGTGATAGTGTCGGATTCTTACCGACTAAACCACCACCCCCGATAAACCATGCCGTTCGGCCCCGTGGAACTACCGTTAGGTATTACTTCGCGAGGCAGGCTCAGCTTTCGCTGCTCGGCTGGAATTAACTCCTCACTGAATTTCTGGTTCTTTCGAGGCGTCTCAACTCTCCCATTATCCGTGAGACGCTTCCGCTTACGGCGTTCCACCCATCTTCAGATGCTAGCATAAACTCCAGTATATTTTTCGGTGTTAGTTGGACCCCACGTGCACATATAATGCTTCTCTCCTCAATGAATCGTGGACACTCGAATACTACGTGCTCTACATTTTCTGGTACTCCGATGCATAAAGGGCAATCTGATGACTCTTCGTGTTTGAATCTGAACAGGTATGATTTAAAGCAACCATGACCCGTCAGAAACTGTGTAAGATGGTAATCCACCTCGCCGTGTCGCCTGTTTAGCCACGTCTCGATGTAAGGGATCAGGCGATAGGTCCATCTACCATTCGTCGACTCACTCCATCTTCTCTGCCATACAGTTATAGTCTCCGCCCGTGCTAATCGGTGGTTCTCTGCTTTTGTTCCTTGACCACGACGCAGGTACGTGAATTGGCGCTCCTTGGGCAGAAGATCTATTGGGGGCATTCCCGCAAGAACACACGCAGCGTCTTCTGACACCGTCCGAAATGCGCATAATACTCTCAGAGCACTTAGCCTCTGGACTGAGGCTACTCTTTGCCTATAGGTATCCTTCTCCAACGAGTTGACCCAAATTGGTGCCCCATACATCATTATCGATGTAACGACATTGGCGAGGAGAACTCTGCTGCTCATTCGCGCCCCTCTTGTATTAGGCATTATTCGTGCTAGTGCCGCATTAACTCTCCTTGCTCGCTCGCTTGAGGTAATGAGATGTGTTTTATATGACAATCTGGCATCGATCATTACCCCTAGGTACCTGATTGGCTAACAATTTGTTGGGTTCCAATCTCTAAGGTGACGCTCTCCATTACTTTTCTGCTAGTAATAAGAACAGCTTCTGTTTTATGCTCTGCTAGTTGCAGCCCAGCCGACGTTAACCACTGGCGAATAAGTCTAACCGTCCTATTACAAATCTCCACCATTTCCTTTCTGTGTTTTGCGACAACTACAATCGCGATGTCGTCCGCGAATCCAATCACCCGTGCATCACTTGGTATGGGCAGTCGAAGAACACCATCGTACATCACATTCCATAGTGTAGGACCTAACACTGATCCTTGGGGAACTCCACCAGTCACCTCGTAAGTTTTCTTTCCCTCCTTAGTATCGTAAATTAAGATCCCCTCGCTAAAGTAGCTGGAAACTAGTCTCAGCAGGTACTTCGGTATCTTCACCCGTGTAAGTGCGTTAAATATGCAGCTCCAGTTTGCCGTGTTGAATGCGTTTTTCACGTCCAATGTGACTATGGCACAGTATTTTTTACTACCACCTCGCCATCGGGAACCGGATATCGCCTGGTGCGCCGTATCTACAACTTCTTTAACCGCATCCACTGTTGACCGCGCCTTTCGAAAGCCATACTGATGCTCTGCCAGGTTTCCTGCTCTAACTATAGCCTCTTGTAACCGGTCACATACAACTCTCTCTAGGATTTTGCCAGCCGTATCCAACAGACAGATTGGACGCCAGGAGGACGGCTCACCTGGTGGTTTGTCTCCTTTTGGCAACAATACCAGTCTCTGTTCCTTCCATTTACTAGGGAACACCCCCTCAACTAAGCATGCAGTATATATTTCCGTGAATAAGTTTGGGTATGCTTTAACCGCCGACTTCAATGCAATATTCGGAATGTTATCCGGGCCAGGAGCTTTATTGTTACCCACTCTGCCACATGCCTTCAGAACCTCCTCCTCAGTAACTGGTGGTACATCATCCTCCTCATTGCCTAGTACTTCTAATACACAATCGGGTTGCTGCGGGAACAGGTGACTTACTATGTCAGACAGCATTGCCGGACATGTGGAAACAGTGGCGTAATTGCTTCTGAATTTTTTCATCACCAGTCGGTAGGATCTACCCCAGGGATCGCGGTCGACCTCCTCGCACAGTTGTATATATGTATATGTATGTATGTATGTGTGTATGTATGTATGTGTGTATATATGTATATGTATGTATATGTGTATATGTGTGTGTATGTGTGTATATATGTATGTATATGTGTATATATATATATAAATATTCATGACTTTTTTGTAGATTGATTTAAAGGGATGGGACCTCATATGTGTTACGGCATGGCAAAGGGAAAATGGTTTTTAATTTTTTATTTCCATTTGTAATGACAATTAAATCTTTGATGTGATATCCTTCGGCCTTTTAATGTTGACTGTTTTTTTTTAAATTACTTACTGCTGGCACTATTTTATCTAAAAGAATTTCTGGCTCAATAATATTTCTCGAAACAGGTTCGTCTTTGCATGGGAATGATACTCGTATATACGAATATCGATTGATTTGAATTCTAAATCCTAATCAACGACCTGCTCATGCACCAATTGTGTAAAAAGCCTTCCGCGTGGTTCTATCTTCCGTTCGTGTCATCACCTCACATAAATCATGATCGTTTTTGTTTGATTGAGACAGTATACTGCGGAAGATGCATAAAATCATTTTTGGGCTTAATTGGAATTCTAGCAAATCGCAATTCTAGCAATTAGCATTAATTTGGGAGAGGCTTAGTTCGGCTGGGTCATCAGTCAACTGGTTATTTTGACGTGTAAATGGAGGAATAGGAAAATTTCTTGGCCGATTATTTTCGGATTCGTTTGTTGAAAAATCCAGTACTTCACTCGAGATTTATGTTGAAATCCCAGTTCAGCTCAACATATCAGATTCGAACATGATTAGTTAAGACATTGCTAAGCACGGCCGAACTCCAGAACTTCTCTAAAATCCATTTTTACATTCACATTTAATTCTGCTTACCTGATTTGACAATAATTGGTCGAGGTATGGCCAAGTTCCATTCAGAAATCCCAATACAAGTTGATCCTAATTTATTAGAATCCTAGCCCAGCTCTACAATCTGAACTGGAAAATTTCGGTTGGAAACGGCCTATTTCATTCATTATAGCTGAATCCGAAAATTTCGTCAAATTCGGCTTTGCACCCCGAATTTGATCATCATTTGTTTTGAGTTTGCTTAGTTCCATTGAACATGCTAGAGCGCCAATCCAATTCTGCGTACCATATTTAACAGTTATTGGTTGAGGAATAGTAAAGTTCCATTGAGCATGATATAAATATCCTGTGTACTGTAATTATACTTGGTAATTAATCGAATATTCTCTTCTTTGGTGAACAAAACTTACAAAATATTTGAAATTTTTGCGAATTAAATTAAAATTGTTTGAATTATCCTATCAGGTAGTTAATCTGGTATTGAATAACATTGATATTTTTCCGGGAACCATTGCCTTTGGGATGCCTTACATATGAAATTTTTTGTTTTTTTTTTATATATATATTTTTTTTATTTTTTATTTTTTATTTTTTTATTTTTATTATTATTATTTATTTTTTTTTTTTCGATTTAAGGGTTAAATACTAATGAATTTTAGACTAAGTTTGATATAATTTAAATAATTATGGTTTCAGGAAATCCTATTGTAAGTCGTGTAATTGCAGGAGGATTAAATTAATAAATGTTTATATTATATTTAGGAAGCCGGAAAATATTAATTTAGAATTAAATTTCAGAAAATCTACAGACGTGAAATAATATTTCTTTGAAATATTAATTGTTGATTGTGTAGATTAGAATGGTGTTGTCATTGCATTAATAACTATCGACTTTATTTAGGGGTCTGCAACTGAGCCGATTTAATCAATTAAATTTTGCATTAATTTAAAAATACATTTCAGGAAATTTCCAGATGTATTTGAAATAATACACATTTTTTCTCAGGTTGCTGATTTAGAGAAGCTATTGTTGAAGACCAATACCATCGTTATCCATTAAACCTATTAAACCTTTATCCTTCCTTAGTAGATTAGTATTGTGCTGTCTTTGTGTTACTAACTATCGGCTATACCTAGGTGTCTGTAACCGGGCCGATTCTGTCCCACTTAACTAACCTATCCAATCCTTCGGTTTTGTTATATGTAAACAAGAGTGTACGGCCCGGCGTCACCCGGGAGCTCCTGTGTAAGAACTTGGTCGTGCATTCAGAATCAATCAATCAATAATTCAAACACTTAATATTAATTAAATTGTTTAAGATTTAGGTACATTTTTCTTAAAGCTGCATGATACTCAACTTGTCAAAAATGATGTTTGGTAGAGATCAGTTTTTGACAATAAAATATTACCAATTGACCTAATTCTTTCTTTTTTCAGCCTAAGGCTGTGTCCGAATTGTGTGATAAATATTTTTTAGTACAAACATTGTGAAAATACCGAAGACACACGAATTATCATAGTCTATGGGCATAGTAATTTTTGACGGATAAGTGATAATTTAATCGGATGAAATTAACGAATTTACTTGTTTAGGGCATTGATTATGATTAGAAGCTGTTTAATATGTAAAAGAAATGAACTTAAGGTTAAATATTCAACAATATCATTGTTTGTACATATTTCGATTTTTAAATAATTCAATACAAAGTTAAAATTAAATAAATGTACATATAACTGGATTTATGATTTCAAGTGTTTTTAATAATTTATAACTTAATCTTATAATGATTAAATTCAATATTTTCAAATTAAAATTAAAACTGAGGTCGGGGACCTTTTACCAAAAAAATTTATCACAGAGTTCGGGCAGCAACTTGAAAAAAAAAATTATCGAAAGAGAAAATTTTTCACGTTGTATCAAATATATGTGCTAAAAAATATTTATCATACAATTCGGACACAGTTTTAGCATGAACTTAGATGCATAATTGAGCGATTAATCTACGGTTAGGTTTCAAAGTTTATCGTTTTTTTTGAAACGCACAAATCAATTTTTCAATATTTTACTTCTAAACAGCAGAAAAATTTTGCATCAAGGTGTTAAAAAACATAAAATCGAGGGTTTTAATTTATTTTTTTTTTCTTATTTATTTAAGTAGTCACTCAAAAAAAAAAGATTAATACCAAATACTTAGCTAAATTTATTTGGTTGTTTTAACACAAAATTCTGAGCTAAATAAACCAAATCTCCTGTTTAATTTAGAAACTTGGTCACTACATAAAATGGATGAAATGTGAGTTACCATGATGATGGTATAGTTTTGTTTAATTTAACCAAAAAAGTCTGTTTAATTTAACCAAAAGAATCATTAAAATTCGCTAAGGCATTGAGATTATACTTTAAATGTAAGTTCAAAGTATTTTCAATATTTTTGTAATTTGGTTACAGCTTACAGCAGTCTGATGAGACGACCGAATTTTTTAGATAAAGAATTCAATGTTTCATTAGTTCGAAACCAAACTTCCAAGTTCCAACGGCTTGTTAAAAAGTCAACTTTATCAAAACATTTACCAATATAAAGTTTTACTTACTAAGTCTACTTTGTATATTTTAAAAAGAATTTTTTCAATGTTAACAAATAATTGGTTGGTTTTAAACATTAACCTCCAATTTGGTTACATTTACTAAGAAAATTTGGTAGATTTAACAAAACAGTTGGCCACTGTTACCAACTTTTTTCCACTTATACCCAGTAAAATAACCATATATTTTTTGAAAAATTATCTAAGTTAAAAATTAACAAACAACGGTTATTTAAAATTATAATTTTATTAAACTAAGATCTTGTTCGATTTTTTAGCTAAGAGGTTTGCTTGATCGAAAATCACCAAGATTTTTTTACAAAATAGACTCAGATTTTTGTTTCTTTTGACCTAAGTTTTTCTCTGAGTGTACAATCTTATCACATGATAATTTATTACTAATGATAATAACGCACTTATTTGAGACTAATAAGTGGAGCGAGTGTGGGTTTACAGAAATCAATATTCTGCTCCCAATAATGAAACTTTATTTATTAGATGACTAGCTTATGCGGTTTAATTCTTTTAAGGCGTCTCAGTTCTTGTGTTATGTCAAGAAGTTGTATTGCTTCACTGTTCGTATGTTGCAGTAACCTTCTTTTATGTTTGATGGCAAATTCCTGGATCACTTCGCAATCCATTTAACATTTAGGTCTTTGTGTAATTCCTCGTTGGTTACGTAGCGGTAAGCATTCGTTATTGAACGTAGACATTTGTTTTGACAACGTTGAATAATTAAACGATTTGATTGTTTAGTACAGCCCCAGAGTTGGATACCATACGTCCAAATTGGTTTAATTACGATTCGTAGATCAGGCGTTTACAATCCGAGATATTTTTCAGATTCAGCTTGGGGAATTTGTACCCCATTGAGCAATGTATGTATGTTGCTATATTTTTGTGCCGCAACGTGTATGTTACATGTACTGATTTCAGCTCGTTAAGCTTTATTTTCCAATCCCTGGTTCAATGGCTGATTTTATCGAGTGCGTGCTGTAAGTATTGTACTGCTTGGTTCTGCGATTCGCTTGATGCCAATACTGCGGTAAAAGTTCCAATGAAGGTTGTTTCCGTTGTCGGTATATCAGATGTGTAAAGTAGATATAGGATGGGTCCTAATCCGCTACCCTGGGGCACCCCTGCTATGGTTGGGTAAAAGTTGGTGCAATTTCTTTATGTGATACTCTAAATATTCGTTTGGAGAGATACGACTCGAGCAATTGGCAGTAATGTTCTAGCACTAATTTACTGATCTTGTAGATAAAACCCTCATGCCACACTCTATCGAAAGCTTGTGATACATCTAGAAATACGGCAGGGCAATATTTCTTCTCTTCAAGTGCGCTTGTTATATCTTTGCAATCATGCGATGAACTTGATCAATTATCGAATGTTTATTCCTGAATCCAAACTGGAAGTCAGGTATAATGATCATTGGTCTTAGTCGTTTCAATAACAACTTCTCAAACAACTTTGAAATAATAGGTAACAAAGAGATCAGCCTCTATGATCCACGATCCACTCAAACACATATGTAACTCGAAAGCAAGCATTATATATATATATATATATATATATATATATATATATATATATATATATATATATATATATATAATTATATATATATATATATATATATGGCGAAAAATACGTGAAATTACAAATTTTTGTAAGTCATGTTTTAATTTTATGATTTTTATGTTTTGAAAGTGTAGCCTTGATTGAAAAAAAAATTTGAAATATTTTAATTTTTGTTGTTGTTGTTGTTGTTAAAGATATAGGGTGTCAAATTTTGAGAAAAACTATAATCATGATGTTGTATATATGTCAATAAAAAGAAAAATAATTGTCCGATAATTATGATTATGGGCTCATTTTAAAGGTAAGTTAATATGGATTTATAAAAAATTATAAAAATAGTATACTGTTAAATTCCTTCATCTCTAAATTTCCCGCCAAAATGTTCTTTTTAAAATTTTCTCAAAAACCAATTTTTTTTAATTTTTTTTTTTTTTATAAAATTTGTTACTTAATATTTTACAACATATCAAAAAACTAGAATGCCGTTATTTTTTGTTTTGTTGCAAAATGCGTTTGAATAAGAGCAGTATTTCGTTTTTATAGATATTTCACGGGCTATATAGATATTTCTCAGTGTTTTGAAATTGTTTACAAAAGACGTAGTTCACTTAATTTGTGTGTTTGGTTTATTATTTATTGTACAAATTTGTGTCATATTTAAGTATGAGTCACAGAATTATGAGAAGCCACCCCTGGTTTATATCGTTTGGTTAGTCGTAAGTACCATAAATTCCTTTTCTTTCTTGGGATATTTTATAAAAGAGTAAATAAAATGTTGTTTTATCCTTTTTTTATTGGGAGTTGATTATTTTTACTTAACGCAGGCGTACCTGTTAAACGATGAGTAACTCTTTTGAAAACAAAAAATGAACATTGTTGATATAAATAAGAGTAAAGATAATTTGTATCTCTGTTCAACGTGCTACGACGAAAAATAGAACTAGAGTTGTCACCAGTTGCGGGACCATCAACAAGATCTCCTCTAACACCTCAAATAGCCGATAACGATAATAGCAGTGATAGTGAAGAGTGTTATTTAAAAAATGTGTCTGTTTTGGAAAAAATGAATGAAGTGTTACCTTTTCTTGGAAAGTCTGTTATATATCCGAGAACGTTAGAAGCCAGACCAAAACATCAGCAGCAAAAGTAATAGATTTAGCTTCAATAACACCATAAACATCTTTGATTCCGGGAATCGTGCCACTTTTGCATCAGTCAACCGAAGATCAGAGGAAGGTTGCACTATATGATGAATTGATTGGTGATCTAAAACCTAAATTCGAAGAACTGGAGAAAACCAGTGATAAGATTCAGTTATTTACTATATTGCCAAAATCATTAACCATTCAAGAAATCCAGAATGAGTTCAAGGCAACGCAACATCTGGTGTGAACCACTAAAGATCTACGAGACAATACTGGTCCACTAAGTCGCCCAGCAGGTAATATATGAAAGCGAATAAGTGATGAGCTGAAGCAAGCAGTATTATCTTATTATACTGATGATGATGCTAGTCGTATAATGCCAGGCAAAAACGATTGTTTAACAGTCGATAAAGCTAAAGTGCAAAAGCGGCTAACGATGTGTACATTGAAAGAGTGCTACGAAGGATATAAGACGATGGATCAAGATGACGAATCAAAAAAAATTGTATTTTTTAAATTTTCACTACTTCGTCCAAAATACTGTGTACAACCAGGTAGTAGTGGAACGCACACAGTCTGCGTATGTATCATACATCAAAATGTAAAATTAATTATTTATGGCACCAAAATGGAAACTATTACCAACGGAAAGATAGCGCACTGCCGGGATTGTATTTCAGCTATTTTATGTGATGAGCCTACACCAACATGTTACCTTCTACAATGCGAAAACTGCCCAGGACTGGATAGCTTTAAAGAATATTTGAAAAATGCATTTCGGGAACATGGCTGCGAGGATGCTGAGTTAAAATTTAATCAGTGGGTTTCAACCGATAGTTTCAATCTGGAGACCATTTCTCAATCGTTGGATGAATTTCTGGATTATTTCATAAATAAGCTGAGGAATCTGTTACCTCATTGCTTCATTCCACTTCAGCAGTCCAGCTGTCTTAAAAAATAAAAAAATGGCGCTGAAGTCTACGGAGGTGATAGTTTTATGTGATTTGCAGAAAATTATGCATTTATAATGCAAAATGCCACGCAAGGCATTTCATTGGAATAATAAGCAAGCGATTATTCATCCATTTGTAATTTACCAAAATTTGGAAGGCAAATTACTTCACCACACGTTCATTATAATATCGGATTGTCTTCACCATGATACTGTAGCGGTTCACTTATTCATTGAAAAATTGATGCAGTTCTTGAAAACTAAAATATCCAGTTTATCAACAATTTGTTATATTACCGATTGCGCAGTCACGCATTATAAAAATAAGAAAATTATTAAGAACATTTAAAAACACAAAGAGGATTTTGGAGTTGATTGTGAATGGCATTTCCATGCAACAGCTCACGGAAAAGGTCCATGTGATGGAGTAGGAGGTACCATCAAAAGAAAGGCATCCAGAGCTAGTCTCACAATGGAATACAGCAGTACAATAACCAATGCAGATGTATTATTTAAATGGGCTAAAACGTTGAAGACAGATATCAAATTTGGATTTTGTTCAGACGCAGAACATAAATCCAAGCAAATCAAACTTGCAACTAGGTTTGAAAATTTAAAAACAGTAAAAGGAACTCATGGTTTCCATGCAGTTATTTCAACAGAGGATGGCTATTTGGTTTGTAAAAAATGTTCTAATTCTGACGATTATGTTAAATTTAAATTGTAATTTTTAATTTGAATAAGATTTAATGTTATACAATAAAAGAAAACTCTCAAAAGAATTTGGGTTTGAAATTTTAAATATATGCAATTAAATTTGAATAATAAATATCAATAATTTAACTGAACTATCCTTTTTGTAAACAATTTCAAAACACCGAGAAATATCCACTGAAATACAGTTTTTCCATATAAAAATGAAATACTGCTCTTATTCAAACGCATTTTGCAAGAAAACAAAAAATAACGGCATTCTAGTTTTTTGATATGTTGTAAAATATTAATTAACAAATTTTATAAAAAAAAAAAAAATTAAAAAAAATAGGTTTTTGAGAAAATTTAAAAAGAACATTTTGGCGGGAAATTTAGAGATGAAGGAATTTAACAGTATACTCTTTTTATATTTTTTTATAAATCCATATTAACTTACCTTTAAAATGAGCCCAAAATCATAATAATCGGATAATTATTTTTCTTTTTATTGACATATATACAACATCATGATTATCGTTTTTTCTCAAAATTTGACACCCTATATCTTTAACAACAACAACAACAACAACAACAACAACAACAACAACAACAACAAAATTTAAAGTATTTCAAATTTTTTTTTTTCATTCAAGGCTACACATTCAAAACATAAAAATCATAAAATTAAAACATGACTTATAAAAATTTGTGATTTCACGTATTTTTCGCCATATATATAGTTTTTGTTAACATAGTGACTGATCTCTTTGATAACTCCTTAAATATTCTGGGCGAAATTTCATCAATTCTTGGTGACTTTTTGGGATTCAAATTCATGTGTATTCCTTGTGCAATTTTTAGTGGGATGACACTTCTGCTATTTGATGGAGATCAATAGACTGGTTTAGGATCAATCCTAGATTGTATGTCGTGTGGTTTAAATACTGATGCTAGATGTTGTGCAAACAGTTCTGCTTTTTTTTCGTTACTTCGCACCCATTCTCTATTGATGTTCCTTATAGGTGGCACTTGGATTATTGGCCTGTTGTATCGTTTAGTAGCTTTCCGAAGAGAACATTTTTTGTCAGCGTCACCCAGTCCTTTCAAATATTTTTCAGTACAAGATTCTTTATGTTCTTTAATTAATCGGTTAACTTTATTACTTACCCGATTAAATTCTCATTTGTCAATAATGTTTCTGGTTCTATGCCATATGCGTCTTTTCCTACGCCTTTCTTTTATCAGTTCTTGAATCGCCAGGGTCTTGTTGATCTCTTGTACAATTTTCTCACCTAATACGGGTGTAGGTTTTTTAGCTGCTTCGCGCATGGAGTTAATAAAATATTTGCTTTGTAATTCAACTTCTTGTTTAGTTTAAAAACTAACTTTTAACTCAATTAGATTGTCCAGTTTCTCTCTAAATAATTCCCAATCAGTAAATTTATTAGTAAGGTTAAGCTTGGTTTTATTTCTTATGACTAATGTACTCAGAGTCATTAAGACCAGTGTGTGATCGGAAGTTAGGTTGTCAATACCTTCGACGTCAATGTAATTTGAGGCTTTTCCTTTCGAGTTATAAAGTCAATCAAATCAGGAACTTTGTTAATGTCTGTAGGCTAATAGGTAGGTTTACGCGATGAGTGATATTCACAACCTGATATGCAGTTAGGAGTTCTTTTCCTTTTCTTGATGTTATGAGTCGAGATCCCCACGCAGTATGTTTGACGTTGTAGTCACCTCCTATAATAAACCTTGGTCCAAGTTTATTAAAAATGTTGACATATTGATTTCTTACGATATTATGTCTTGGTGGGCAGTAGATCGCCCCTAAACTTAGTTCAGCAAAACCACGGTTAATTGTTATAGCGGTAGCTTGCATAAATGGCTCCTTAATTTCTTCTTGTAGAAAATGCATACGATACTTTGTTTGATTAAGATTGCTGTCCCTCCTCGAGCACGACCACTAGGATGCAATGTCCAATAGGCTCTCTATCCTGTAATTTTGCTAAAGTTTTTCTCCATAAAGTGCCTCTCTGATATTAAAGCTAAATCTTTGTTATTGGTTCTTAGCCCTTTTTCAACCAAGAAAACAAAAAAATTGGCTCACTTTTAGTCCAACCCACACAAATGTGTGAGTAAAAAACCATAGTATGTTAATGGCGTTGTTGATAAAAAATTTCGCTTTATTTGTAGTAAAACCATTACAATTGTGTGTAACGATATAGTGTTTCTTTTCGAACGAAAATAAGTTAAAAAGGAATTCACAAATGTGTGAGTTGGTTCAAAAAACATACAAAACTAAATTTTTGACATGGTACTTTTGCCCTACCCGCACAATTGTGTTAGTAAATCACTAAAGGGTTAAAAATACTTCTAGTTCTTATGAGCTCTTGCATTTAGCCCGTTAGCATTCCAGACAATTATACGTAGGAATGTTACAGACATTTACTTTTTATGTTTTAGCGGTTTGTTCGGTGGCTTGCAATTATCTTCCAGTTTATCCACCCTTTTAGTAAGCTGGTTGAAATTTTGTCTCATTTCTGCCTGAAATTCGGTGCGCATGTTCATTATATTACTAATGGTTGGCTCGTTGGGCACAGGCTTCTGTTTGCTTTCATGATTTAGATTGTTATTTGAGGTTTTGGTTTCATGGGCGTAGGAAACCCTTTATCTAATAGTATCATATTGTTGGTTTGACTATTGCTGTAGCTGTGCTCTGCTACTGTTATTTTTCTCGGTAGTTGAGCATTTAGTTTTTTCTGATACACCAGGCATCCTTTATGGTTAGCGGGATGACTTTTTCTCCACACAGTGCAAAAATTGGTATAGGATTTTATGGTTTTTGACATTCTTTTGTTTGATGATTCTCTGCACATTCGACACATTTGGCTTGCCTATCGCAGAAGTTCTTCGTGTGTTCTATAACTGTTAGCAATTTGTACACTGAGTCATACCTATTACTTTTTTAGGTAGTTCAATAGACATCTTGCAATATAGCAGGTTCTTAATTTCGTGTATGTCCTTACTGTTTTCCCCCTGCAACAGGTCTACGTAAAATAATGGGAAGTGTCTAATAATTTTCTCATTATTAATTGTCGACTTTTTATGAACGTTAATAATGTTGGTTACTTTATGACCATGGTCCTCAATTGCCGCTTTGATCTCTTCGCGATTGGTACATGATGGTAAACCTCGTATTACGACTCTATACCATCTTTCACTTTTGAGCTGATAAGTATGGTATTCCATCTTATAGTACTATATAGTGGACTATCCTTGTTATTGGATTCAATTTCTTTTAAATCGCTAAGTAGTTTATTAATTTTACGGAAGTCATTTTCAAATTGCGTTGTTATTTTGATATCGTTATTGGATATTACTTTAAACAGCAGGTTTGTCTGGCACTGCCAATCTCTGAGTATATTAAAATCTCTAACATTGCGGACATTGATTGGAGGTGGTAAGGGTTCTTTTTAGGGTAGATGTTGTCATTGTTTTGGCATTTTATTAGTTTGCGATCTCTACCCGCTTTGTGATGGCATTTTGTTCTCCTCTTTTTATTTACATTTACTTCATTACCACGCTTATTTATTTATATAAGATCACTCTGTGTGTCTGTTTGTATCGAAAAATTTTGTAATCAATTTTTCAACCACTTGCGATAGTCCAACTGAGCTGAAATTTTGCATGCAGGCTTAACTCCGATGACAATACAAGATTCTACCATTTTTGGACATCTCGCATAGTATATTTATTGATATTTAAACTGTAAGTAGTGAAGACTCGAACCAAATTTGAAAAGCTATAAAAAGTTAATCATACATAAAAACCGAAAATCTTTTTCAAAGTGCTGCCATCTACCTAAAAAGTATGAACACTACTTTTCAATTACAGTTAAACGATCAATGTTGATAAATTTATTCATATACGTATACAGTTTGTATGCAGATTTAGTTATCGCGGTGTTACTGTTTGTTTCTCTTCATATAAAAATATGACGTAGACGTTTATGTTGTTGTAATTTGCATGTAAAAATGTTTGGATGGAAAAATGTTTGGATGTTTGTATTTTATTTACACTACTACTATGCTGCTACTACTGTACAGCTGCTACTGACTGTAAAATAAAATATATTTTAGATAAACTTTTTAAAAAACCACGCTTATATTTAAAGGATCTAAAAACTAGATAATAAAAGGCTTTGAAAAGTAGAAAATAAAATTTCACTTTCTTACTCTCCTATCAAGGTATATTTTTGTAACAAGTAGAAATTTAAAATTACAACAAATATTTACATTACTACAAATATAAGCATGGGGCGCTCTTTTACGGCATTAGTAATTTAAGACTACTAGACACATGAAGTAAAGTCTTAATAAAGTTTTTTAGTAATACTAATGGAATAGTCTATTCTGATGTATCTTAAGAATAGATTATTGCTGGAGCATTTCAGTATTAACTTAAAAATGATATATTGAGAGATAGTATATAGATTCAGAAGGGGCGCCCCACGCTTATATTTTTTGTCATATAAATTTTAAATTTCTACTTGTTACAAAAATATACCTTGATAGGAGAGTAAGGAAGTATAATTTTATTTTCTACTTTTCAAAGCCTTTTATTATCTACTTTTTAGAGCCTTTAAATATAAGCGTGGTTTTTTAAAAAGTTTTTTTAAATATATTTTTTTTGTTTAGGTTGGGTTTCTTTCTCAAGTTCCTCTTTATCCGTAAAGTAGTCATTGGTTAGACTCTGTATTCTCTAACTTCTACCAATATTAGATGTAGAAGGTTTATTTTGACTCTCTAGTGTTTCGATTCTGTTTTGTATGTTTACCAAAATATCTTGGTATTTATTACATTGTAACTCATATTGCTGGCATTTTGTCCTTAGTTCATTATTCTGGCACTCAATCAAGGCTAATTTTGATGCCATTTCATTTCTGGCTTGACGGTTTTTTTTTGTTGATGTTGGAGAATGCATGAGTTCTAATGGAGATATGGGGCTTATACTTCTTTCTGCTCTAGTAGCTAAGCTTGCCACTACTAAAGCATTGCGGTCGCTGGATATCGACGACTGGAAGCCCGCTCGCTCACTTTCCGAACTTGCCGGTACTGGGCATCCTAATCCCTGCACCGTAGCATTATTCTACTGCTGATCTGCCATGGTTGGTTTATTGTTCCGGGTTCCTTCCCCTAGCCAGATTTGGTATGCGGATGGTATTTTATTTCTCACCTACCCTCGGGCAAGCCGGTTAAAGAGCATTCCCCTATCCGCCACCTGGGCACGCACCACGATATGCCGGATTTTTTTGAAAAAATTTACTGTCGCTAGATGGCAAATCACAAAATAAAAATTGTATCCAAGATAAGCTGTTATTAATTTTATTATAATATGCAATGTTTAGAACTGAACAGAAATGATGAAAAATAGTAAATTTATTAATTAATTTTACACATATAAATGATATAAGTAAAGTTTAATAAACGAATCATATACAATTTTGGTACTTATATTTATTAAAGAAACGAACCATTTAAATATCGATACTAAAAAAGAAATTTGTTTTCTCAGGATCATACAGCCTTAAACCAAAGTGTATTTTCATCATTATATTCAAGGGAATATATTTTATTGTAAGGTTTTATTTGTTGTTTCAAGTAGTAGAATACTGATTTTACAACTCGCGCCCTGGATGCAACACAACTATTCTGCTCATAACCCAATTTATATGTGGTACATTATCTTCATGAGCAAGAACCAAAAAGCCAATTTGTAGTGTTTATTTGAAGCTTTTGTTACAGGCTGGCTACTGCCAACCTGCAGATTTTCACTAAGCTCCTGCAGAGGCCTCCACGGTGATGTTTTGCCGGCTACGTTCTCAGCGAGAAGTGCGAGGGTCGTGGGGTTTGAGGCATGCAGGGCTCCTGGCCTACACCGTGATTAACAGATAATTATAAATTGGATAAACGCAAATAATAATAATAATACCCGGGTTCCGCCGAAATTCGTCAGCCGGAACCTGAGGAACGAACAACTCAAAAAATTATAAATGGGAGAGAGGTGCCTTGGTGCGCGCATCCATTCGAATTCAAACAGGGCCAAAGCCCCGGTTACGAAATTGGATGCGGGCACCAAGGGACCGCACTACACACACCGACACAGAGGGAGCCTCCGCTCCCATCACGCACAACCGAAAATTTTAGTGATTCATTTTATTTGTAGGGAATAACAACAAAAAAACAACAAAAGCAAAACAACTTCCCGAAAGAACACACTTCCCACCCGTACCACTACAAAAGAGAACGAGAGAGAGAAGCGAGAGAGAGAACAACACGCACCGAGCGTGCACCCGCTGTGCGGCGCTCGATTACAAAATTCAAATTTGAAATTTAAAATAAAATTTAAATATATATATATAAATAAAATCAAAAAAAAATTTAAGAAAATTAAAAAAACAATAGAAAAAAAAATTATGTAAAACAAATTAGAAACAAAAATCGTACCTTTACCAAAAAAAAACCAAATTGTTGCGGCCTTGCGCGGCCGTCATGCCACAGGTGACCTTGCCCCACCCGGACCGTTGCGGCTTTATGTGCCGTACACCACTGATGCAGCCTTGGTGTCGTTTCCGTTGCGGCAGACCACCGATAAATAAAATCACACAAATGGCCGGCTGGCCTCCCGTGTCGTTGCGGGGCCTTTCCCCGTTAAATGGCCTTGATAGACCGCCTTTCATAAAAAGGTTTTGATAAGTTGATATACTCCGTGCGTATCCAATAATAAATTGAGATAATTTTGCTGTATCCAATACAAAATGCAGTTTCGACGAACTATTAACTTATTCATCAATGATTAATCCAAATAACCCATTTTAGCGATGTCTGATGAAAATCACAAATACTGTGCATGTATGCATGGGTGTATCAAATAAATAACTTGACGTGACCTTCACTGGTCTCCCGTACTGGGCGTTGCCCCGCCGCGCCGCAAAATTATTGTATGGGCTCACCTGGCCACCCGTAATTAGATTTGTACACGCCTTACCAATGGCGGCACCAGAAACAAGAATGTACTGACCCGTTGCTAGGTCTTACAGAACTATACTTTCGTTGTGTTTGCTACAAGGCACCCAATTGAGAGCACTTATTGAATAATCGACACACAAAGGTAACGTTATTTTTAATCGTTTTATTGAAACTTTAAAAAAAACTTCTACAACTACAAATTTTTCCGCAACATACACTCAGACAATAATAAGAGTGTAGTTGCCAAGTAATTTTTCCACTACCTTTGCTTCACCTCACAAGCACCATAAGCGTTTTTTATAACTAATTTTACTTTAAACAATTTTGTGACTAAACGTTTATTAAATCTTAACACACTTATATTTAGATAATTAATTTTTCAACTTTTTGTTTTATCAATCAAAAGAAAACCGAGAGCACAAGCGCAACTTGACTTATATAAATTCCAAAAATAAAATCAAATAGACTCTTATGTCTCAAAACCAAAACTCGACTTGTTAATCCAAAAACTCTACTCGAATGCCAAACCAAAAAAATATTCGAGCGTCGCACAGCTCGTAAAACGTTTTAGAAGATAATGAATCTCTCTTCTCTATCTCTCCTTTATACCAAATTTTCGTTGGTACAAAAGAGAGACATATAAGAAAAAACATTTTTTTCAAAACGTTTTACTTTGCACACACTCGATGCGCATTGTTCTCTCTTTCTCTACCATTTTCGTTCCGTTGCCAACATAACAGAAGAAAACACACACGAATCCATCCACCAAGACACCACGTTCACACAGTGAAAAACTCGGACGCAAGAAACCATGGAGAATAGGAACAGATTAACAAAAAATGTCTTGTTAAGACAACACAGTCGTAACACTTTTTGTTATTTATACCGTTTTTGAAGTTCATTAAAATGTTCAATGTGCCAACGTTTAGAGAAACCTTGGAACATCGCTTGTATCTTTTGATACCTTGACAACCTATTAATATTTAAATCTGCCTTGAAGGTTCAAGAAGTGTCAATAAAGTTTGAGAGCTACAATGTAGAGTACTTTAGTGTTCAGATTGAACTAATAGTTTGGTAAATAAAGTTAACACGAAGAAGTCCTGGCTCATCAACATCCAAACTGAAACTGAAACATTTTTACGAAGATCGAAATTCAACAAATCTGAGCTTTTATTATGGTTAAAATTTTTGGGCCAATGACATTGATCTTCACGTAAAAATGAAGGACCTGGCCACCATAACCCTTGTTTCGCAAATTCAAATGGCACTATTCCATGGGAAATGAAGTCAGCAGCATTTTGTGATGCTGAAACGGAGCACCAACTGTGTACTGTAGAAAGTGTAGAAAGTTCTTGAAGTCGTGTAATTCGATTTGCCACAAATGAAATGAATTTAGCTGGTTCATATTTAATTCGAAATAGAGAGACCTCAGCTTGGTCCATGTCTGTACAGTATGCCCGTTAAATAAGCAATCATTAAGAGATAATATCGAGGAATCATTAAACACAACTCGCAATTGGATTGTGGTACAACTATCCTTAATCACAAAGTGATGCCGAAGATAGTATGATTTACCATCTGAGCTATTACTAAAATTTGGATCAAGAATTAGCGTCATATGGCCTAGAGACAAATATTTCTTCATGAATTCTTTATATTGAGAATAAGTTTGTAGTTTCTGGGTTAATTTCCTTTCTATGGAATAAAATTGTTTAAGCGAGGAAAAATTTGATAAACTGAGGTGTTTATTATCAATTGTCATTTACAGACAGCGGAACCGAGTATCGACCGGATGGTAATAGTATTTGGTGCTTGGTGTATTGTTGTTCGTAATATTTTTCTTCCAACGGATAGTAGTTTTTAACCGAAATTGTTATGCATATAGCACTGTATAGACGTTCGTCATTAACACGACTAGATGTCACACGGCCACTTATGACGTATCCAGACACATTGGGATAGAATGGTGGAAGAATTTTCAGCACTGTAATGGAATTACCAAACAAAACGAACGGGGAACTGAATGCGCTTGAAGTCGAACGGAATGTCAGTTGGAATCAAAAGAATTCTCGGAATTAGAACATCCTCTCCTTTAAGTTTGCCCTTTTTGATCGTCCCTTGAATTACGTCGTTCATCAGTTCCTTCGCGGACAATCGCGCTCCGTTACACCATCTTTTATACCATCTTTTCCTTGAATATCCAAATATCTCGTCTTATGACCAAGCCTAATGACCAGCCTATCTTTAGGCGTACCCCGGCATATTTGGACGTCTCAGATGATTGGATGCTTAATACGTAGATTTTCGAGGGACGTTTTTGATAACCAATAAAGCCCGTTTTACCAAAAATTACTACGCATTATTTCGATGGTGCTAAAACCTCGAAAAACGATGTCGGCGAGATAGATTTTAGATGCTACGTTTCACCGCTCTCTATATTGTAATAATAGTTTTGGACATTTCAACATCCAACCCAAAACTACTTCCGAATCTGTGTAAAGTTTTTCTTAATAACTTTTACCGGTAAAGAACACTCAACCAATTCCATCAGTTTTGCTAAGAATTTCAATGCACTCATTAACTCGAGTCGTGATATAAAGAACTGAGTGACTGATGTTACCCTTCGCTAAAATGAATTACGCCCTCAACTTGGCAATTGGAAACTGAATTTAAAATTGTACTTTACTGGACGCCATCGGATGGTTTTACTTCCCCGATATCTTCTATTTATACATTTTGTCTACATCGTCACCACAAAATCATTCATGTTGTCGGAATCGTATCCGTATATTTGTTGTGATGTGGTAGTATATTTGCATTTTATTATCACATCCATGTAGCTGAAATGAAGCCAAATTATTATTTTATACAACCTCTTGAACGCATCACCTAAAATTTTATCGCCATTGCATTTAGGCGGGAAGAATTTCATTGTTATTCCAATCTTATAACTGCTTGAAAGTTAATTTAACTCTCGATCTGCAATCGTGTACTCACTCACGAGACTCACATTAAAAGAATTAAAACATACTGTTCGATGTCCCAGCAGTTTAATTTTTCTTTATTTTATTGAATATAACTTTCAAGTTTCAATACACTTTTAGTACAATTTAGTTATAATACGGAACTTGATTATATATTGGTATAATGTTTGTAACCTAATCGATAATTCATAGATGGTGTGGTAATCGTTGTCGAAATGAATCTTATCATTATTCTTGTTTGGTTACTTCCCCTCTTTGACCTACAACAACAACAATCATCGATCACAAATAATTGAAATATTTTTTCCAACCGTTCATTCTGTTTTGTGTTGTGAGTGTGACTGTGCCAGTAAAACATTCTAATTAGAATACAGTGCGTTAACAAATTCTTAACGAAAACACAATAATTATTACTTACATTCGCCATTGGCACTGTAAATCGGATCATACAAAATCAAAAGTATGTCCTAATTATTGTTTTGCGTTATTTTTAAGAAAGTAAATTATTTTTTTTATTTTGTTTGTTTTTATTAAATTAATTTTGCGTGTACATATAGTATACTCAAATTTAATTTTGATTGTGTAACAAAAATAGGTTTGTGGTCGCAGAAATACAGAAGACGTGAGGTATGATCTTGTTTTAATTTGTGCAAAGTGTATGCCCAAAAATGTTTGTTTGGTTAAACGTAAAAATATTGTTTCTTGTTTTTAATAGAACGAAACAAAACGAGACGAGGCGTCACCGTTGTGCGCGGTATTTGGTTGCGCTATCGGCATTTTCGCGACAGTGTTTTATTACTGAGGGACCTTAATTTATCCGGAATTTATATTTGTCCCTGAAAAATTTACCGGATTTACGGCCACATTCGTACTGTGGGAAAACGGGCAAAACACAAATACCTCACAATCGCATGAAATTTTACCGCCATTTTCGATACCATGCTGCATCATAGGATTACATAATAGGATAAGTTTTTAACATGTGGCTAATCCACAATTTTTATATTCTTTAAACTATATATATTCTATTTACTATATATTCATCCAATTACAATTGTAACTAGTTATTAAAAATTTATCTATTAATTAGCATGCCCGATTATATTTATAAATTCATTGTTTAACTTTAATTTTTGTACTTATTGAAAATGTTAAGAAAAAGGTACAATTTTATACCAATAATTCTGTGGCAGTAATACATAAGGGCATAGCTCGAATTATGAAAAACTGCGAAAATCGTATGGTACATCTGACTATTCGATGTGGTAGAGTAAATAATTAGGCGTCACGTAACACTTAAATACTTTTCCAAGATGCTGAATCCTTTTTTACATAATAATTTTCAACTTCAAAATGATCTCCTAAAAATTTTGGAAAATGTGTTATGCCCTTATGTACATATTATTGCCACAGAATTATTTCCGAAACTATAAAATTTATACTTGCACTCTTTTTATTTACTTTATGATCTCGTTGTGTAATTTTATATTCAAATTTCATTCAAATCATGGCAACGCATATGTTCTTATCAAATGAGGGGCATCACTATGTGTGAATAGTTTATTATAGATAGCATGGGTTAACACATTATTTCTTCTAGGGGCATACCAAAATAGATGCACGGTATAATCAAAAGGGAGGGTGGTGAGCATGTGGTCATAATAACTCGACCACGCAAAAACGGTTGTATCTAACAGTACCTTTTCTTTTCATTAATGAGTATTCCGTTATCATGTTGGCATTGTATAATCTTGTATTAGTAGTCCATTCGTTATTGTGTTTACTCAATTACAATTTAACTTTCTCTCTAACGGTTCCATGTTTGCAAAATTATTATCAGTGAGTCATCAATGTGAATATAATTGAAGTGCAGCACATCTCGTCCTCTGTAGTTGGTGACAAAAATTCCACCCACCGTCTTCACCTAGTCGGCAAACGTGCTGCAGGACACCTTATACAGAACTACAGGGGAATTCTGCGAACATCGCAGAAACGCTTCTCTGTCGACTTAGTAGCTCTCGTTACAAACTTTCTAGCGTCGTTATCGCAGTAGAGGAGTTTGATCCTTCAACATAATGTGGGAACCTATAGTTGTTCGTTGTATTAACTTCTTATCCACCACCTATTAATTCACTTTTAACTATATTTACAAATTCGCAGCTGAAGATCAAGTCATTCGACAATCATTTCCTTGCAGATCCTCGGAAAACGCAACTCAAATAAAATATGACAACAATGGCACCGCAATTTCCAGATTTCCACCCCATAGAAACGAATACTACACTAAAATAAATTTATTACCGAGTCATAACGAGACTTCGCCACTAACAAAAATTTAAGGGTTGATCAAAAAAATGTTTACTAACAATAAAAAATATTTTCTTTTTATTCTATCAACATAAAGCCATTCAGAAATAATTCTATAGTTTTCCCTTAAATGATTACAAAAGCATTTTACCCTGCATATCAATTGATTTATAATATATCCGTTGCGTGATGTTTTAACTGTCTTCCTTTGTATGTTCTCTAATCCAATCATAAAAGAGTGGAACATTAGAAAAAAATGCCATTTGAAGTGGATCCATTCGACCTGTATTTGGAATGGCAATACCTAAAGATACAATTCCCCGAAGATACCACTGGGATTCAAACTCAAACACCATACCACTGCCCGAATCTCCAGCCCCAACATTCGTCCCATTGAGAATTCCTGCACAGTAATTATTCTCGTTCAAATAGCGAGCCATAACAAAACGATTTTTGGCGAGGCAAGCGACAGTACTATGTATGGGAAGGGTTGCTTGCAGTAATACATCTGAGCCATTATTATATTCAGTACTGCCCCATCCTGCTATGGTTCCATTTGGAAAATCATTAAAATTCAATTTATCACTTAGGCAAATTGGTTGAATATAATCTGATAGTTCAATTAACCCGTTCACTTTCAAAATGGCTATATCGTTCTGTAAATTAGAACGAGTAAAATTTTCATGAACCGTTACGTTTTTTACAACATAGTTCTGTGCTTCAATTGGAAATTCTTTTCTCCGATGAGTTCCTGCAATAACGGTTAACCAATTGGCGGGAACTATTCCACGGTCATCGTGGACGCAATGTGCCGCTGTCAAAATTGCAGTTTTACTTATTATTGTACCGCCACAAATATACTCTCCATTTCGAAAGATTCCTACATGCCACGGGAATTCACCATGATATGTTGGTTGGCTGTAAATCATCAACGGGATATGTACTATATTTCGTTTGCCGCATTCTGTTTCTGACTTATGTTGACTGCCATTCTATATTATGGAATGAAAATATATTACTTATGGCTTATCAGTACATTTAAATTAATTTACCGGCCAAACAATTGATTCGATCCATTCAATATAGTTGCTAACTTTAGTTGCAAAACCCAAATCACCGGTTACAACGTTATCGATGGTAAACATAATTGCGATTATAAAGTATTTGTTTTCCTGTTTGTACATGATCGGACTACCCAGTTGGAACTGTAAAGAGAATAATTTATTTTAAGTAAGGTGTACTACATAAACAAAAGTATTTTCTTACGTCAAAGCCACGTTGCAGATCAAAGCACATATGTGTGTTGGCAGTACTTGCCGAGATTTCATTAAGAGAAACATCTCTGGGAATTGAATACCTAAAAAAATGAGTACTAGTACACTCCTCTATTGGCACTGTAGTAAATTCCTTGGATATTGTTGCTCTGCGAATTTGTTTTTCGGGAGGATCGGTAACATACAGTTGGTATGTATTAGAAGGCACGTTTGAATCTGTCCACAAACAAGCGGGCCGAAAAATCGATGTTGTGCTTCGGTATGGAATCGACTCAGTTAGCTGCACCAATACAATATCATTTAAATAAATGAACGGTTTGGTATTTGATTCATCAACAATAGCTCGTTTAATACCGAAAAGTTTCGAATTTGAATAATTTTCTCCATTTAATTTTAATTTACGAACCACCAATTTGTCCGTTAGGTAATGCATGGTGCTGCGACTTGTCAGAACATAATCTTCGCTAATTAAAGTTCCCGCACCTATTGACAAAAGGGTCCCTTCATTCAATACCACAAATTCCATTAAATGGGGATGCAGTGACCGTGAATCAGTGTTTAAAGATGACGTTTCGTCACATTCTTAAAATATATTTAAACAATTAGTATTTTATGAAATTCGAAAATTTTTATTACTTACCCAATTTACTAACCCGTTGGGATATAGCGCAATGAAATAATAAAATTAAGCAGGATAACTTCCACATTTCAGTATTCACACGAAGCAGACACATTTAGACTCATTCTGTTTTAATTATAATCTTATTAGTTGTAATAGACAAATATTTCGGCAAATTTATCGCAGATAACGTCAAGGGTCATCGAGTTCAAATCCAATTAACTGCTTACAGTGCAAATCAAGTAGTATCATTGGTATCGTAGAGAATGTGTGTGACAACCGCTGATTTACTTGGAAAAAACGTCGACTTTTACTCTCGAGTAAACGTCTCGGCAAACGTCAACCAACCTTCTCCATAATTTTAAGAAATCTCGGCGAACCTTTCATTTTCTTATATACGTGATTTATAGAGGTATGTTAATTTGGCACCCTGTTACGCAAATGTAAAGAATTGTATGTATAGAGGCTAATGCTGGGACACGAGATATTGTGTAGAAATTATTTTATTATACTTTACTCGTACATATGAAATTCTGATATGAAATTGCCTTCATCAAACTTTATGTGATTACAATACACTTTCCTTTATGTTTTGGTGACTCATGGTTTTTAAAATGACTGTATTATGTTTGCTGAATTAATTGTCGTCGGCTTAGGTGCGATGTTCGTATTAGGTTTAAATTTTGTTTTAATTATAAGGTGGCTAGTTTAATAGGATTGATTTAGTTTTATGTTTATCAGAAATTGTTTATGGGTCTAGATGGCATCCATAAAAACGTAGCGAAGGTGAAACTGGCAAGTTTTCACTGTGATCTCTCTCATGGCTCCAATGTTAGTCGTGGCAGCGAGGGTTAGAAAAGGCAATAGTAGATATAATAAAACTTAAATCGGTTAGTTGGAAGAAATTGGATCCTCACCGGCTTTTATGGCAATTAGTTGAGAAATAGCTTAACCCCTTTTAACATCGTTTTATTATTTCGAGCTTCATCTGTATACTCGAATTGACAGAAGTATAAAGATTGCAATAGTTTCATTGAACTATCGATTTCGTCGAAATGTGGCGTCGTATACCAAAAGGTGGTCGTTGATTGTCACCGTTTTTATTTAGTTACACCAAATTTTGTTTTAGCGTCCGATTTTATTTATTTACATATAATCACGTTGTTCTTGAATTGGCTACAACAGTTCGGCTATTTCAGGAACGAACCTATAGGTTAATAGTTAACCATTCCTATGAATCGTTGGATTTGCCTTATAGATATTGGAGCTGGAAACTCTGTGATGGCTTCGATTCGTCTTAGTTTTGGGTTTAGAATTAAGGTAGTGAACGTGTTATGAATATATTCCACGTAACCTGTGAACAAAGTCCGCGTTGAGTGCGTTTGTGAAAAAAGGGCTTACAGC